>PVKA01006032.1:0-86366 GCA_004027165.1 Ctenomys sociabilis | reverse complement strand
ATTAGAAAGAAATCCTGACACCCAGTGGATCACCAAACCAGTCCATAAGCCCAGGGAGATGCGTGGGCTGACATCTGCAGGCCGCAAGAGTCGTGGCCTTGGAAAGGGCCACAAGTTCCACCGCACTATTGGTGGTTCTCGCCGTGCAGCTTGGAGAAGGCGCAATACTCTCCAGCTCCACCATTACCGCTAATAATATGTGATGTTTGTAAAATTCATAACCCAATGAACAATTTAGGACAGTTAGAAAAAAAAAAAAAGAACCAGCAATTGGAACTATATAAATTTTAAAACCTTTTACACAATAAAAGAAACAATAGAGTGAAAAACAACCTACAGAATGGGAAAAAAATTGTCAGCTAGCTTTCTGACAGAGAACTAATATCTAGAATATATCCAGAAATTTAAAACTTGACTTTTCCAAACAAAGTGACTCCATCAAAACATTGACAGATGAACTGCGTAGAGACTTCTCAAAAGAACCAGTGTAAATGGCTACTAAATAGGTAAAAAGATGCTCATCACCGTTAGTCACTAGGGAAATGCAGTTAGGAATGCTGGAATTCCACCTGACCACGGTCAGGGTGGCTGTCAAGAAGAATGCAAAATGAGCAAACAGCGGGAGGCTGCAGAGAGAAAGGTACCCTTCTGCACCGTTGATGCAGAGGTATCCTAGTGCAACCACCACAGAAATCTGCACGGAGATCCCTCAGGTAGGAATTGCCTTTGGCCAACATGACCAAAGGACGGGAGTAGTTTCCAAAGAGTTAAGGAGGTGATACTATAGTGACAGATGCCCTTCCGTGTTTAGAGCAGCTCAGCTCACACTCACTGAGCTCTGAAAACAGCCTCAACGCCCATCCACAGGTGACGACATTGCAGCACGTGTACATGCAAGAGGATGTTCATCAGCCGTGAAAAAAGAATGAAATCAGGCCATTTGCAGGAAGGTCGGTGGGGCTTGGAACCACAGTGCCAAGGAAAAGCCATAATGTTGAGGGAAGCGTCAGAAACATAAGGTCAGGTAAGTACCACACACTACACAGCTGTGCCGCTGGAGATCTAGTATAAACATTGCATGGCTCCTCTCAGGCAAGAAAAGCAAAATATAAATAAAAGGTAGAAAAAAAAAAGTAGGCAGACTTTTTGGAGCTCAGGAAGGGAATTAGGGGCAGGCAGAGGTAGAAGACAAGGGGGTAAAGGGATTAAAAACAATCAAAATATATACATGTACCAGTTCTCCAAAGCAAGCATCACTACTCTGTATTGTTAATATACAATAATAATAAATGAATTGCTAAGACCAAAAAAAAATTTCCAAGATCACAACATGAGTACTTGATAAATATGAATGACTATCACAACACGAAAGTAAAACATCTGCCTGCTGGGTGTGGTGTGGAGGCTGAGTTAGCCAGTCTAGGATATTCGTCTTAACATGAAATCCTAGGTGCACATTGTCTGGTCCAGCTCAGGGGACCCTGCATTTCCATAGGTTCCTGTGGAGGCTCAGGGTCTTGGTCGATGTCTTTCTATCTCCTCCAGGTTAGTCAGGTAAGTACCTTTCCCCTTTCCCTCAGGCCCCAGAAGGCTGGGCAGTGTGGTCTCCAGTCACAGGCTACCCAGCCCTCTGGATTCCGGGTGTTTGGGCTCACACCAGCCGGCAGTATTCTCAGCTGAGGATCATGGGTCCTGTCCAGAGCCCTGAAGTCACTGAGAGCCAGAACCCCACCCCTCTGGCTTCCTCAGGCTTCCGGGTCTACAAAATTCCACACCTCAGCTCTCTGCACTATTCTTCGGGGTTTCCCAGTCCCTGATTTTTGCCCACACATTTTTAAATTAACCTTTTGCAGGTGTTCCGCACATGACTAAACTGAAACTGCCCTTCCAGTCTGCTGGAGCCTCAGTGGACACAGTCAGCATGAGAATCCCCAGCTTGGTGGTTTCTGAACAGCTCTGGGAGCAGGCTTGGGTCTGTCTCCGAGCCGCCTGTTGGAGCCTTCAGGAAATGGAGCCTCCTGACCGCAGCCCTAAGCTCTGGCTTTCAAACAGCTTCCTGCTAAGTCCCATCCATGCACAGCCAGCTCTAGGGAGTGCTCACTAGGGAGGCCCTTGTCACAGCTGGGGCCTGCTTCCTCCTTCCTCTGTGGCATTATCTATTTGAGCTTCACGTTTCGCTGGTCTCTGATTTCATTGCAATTATAAATGAAAAACATATTCTATACAAACAACACATGTCCTCAGGAGAGGTGATTGGGAGAGGAGGAAGTCTGGGTTGTTTCTTGGGGTCTAGAACCTTGCCTGGCACATAGTTGGCACTCCATAGGTATTTGTTAAACAAACAGGGAAAGAACAATTAACACTTACAGCTCTGTCAAGCTTTGATTTGTTGAAGAGGCGGCCTCAAGGAAGGAAGAGCCAAAGCTCAGTGCTGCATCTAGACCCAAACAAGCAGAGGGGTAAATCTGATAAAGAATGCATTTATGGATGACCCTAGGTGGGTGGCTGGACACAGGCATCATTTAAGACTTTGCTGAGTTGCTTCCTTTGTCCCCAATAGCCCGCTCTCCAGGCAGCAGAAAGGCAGCCCATGCTAGAAGCTGAGATGCTGTGTAGCTGTCTGTCCAGACAACAGAGATGTGCTTTGGGATGGAAATACCAGTTCTGGACACCAGCCCTCAGTATTCACAGTACCATTTTTAACCCAGGGGTGGCTTCAGATCTTCAAGTTGAGTGTTCAAAAATACATTTCTGTTGCAAATAGAAGTGCACTCAGGCAAATCCTTCCTGCCCCTCCCTAGACCTCTGCAATCTCTAATTTAAGTGGACTCTTTCTTCTCTTTATTCTTGCTTTTCTGGTCTTTCAACTGAGTGAACTAAAACAACTCTAGACTTACATTTCTCTGATCATATACATTAATGCCTAATCTAGCTAATTGACCTCTTTTCATGCCAAAACTAAACTGACTTGTGTGAGTTTGGTTGAAAGGCATTCAGGAGTCCAAAACACTTCTCCAGCTCCCCTGCAGATGATCCTGGCCAGACCCCTGTCAAGAGCACATTGTCCAGTTGACTGATGGTCACCATTATGAAAATTGATAATGCTTTTGTGGTATTCTAAACCCTGGGTGGTCTCGAAGCTGCAGTGGAGTACAGTGTGACTTTTTCCTCTTAGAACTGGCCTTATCTGATTCCTGTGTCTGCCCTTTGTAGCTTTTCTGCTGTCCCCATTGCTGATTATGGCTCATGGAAGCCAGGATGATAGCTCCTTGGGGAGTTACCTAAGGGATTCTTTGGGCAGTTAACACTCATTCAGGGTTCTCATATGAATAAGTGTCTCTCCCTGAATTCTTTTTTTTAAAAATGTATTTAGTACAGGGTCTGCAGAGTCTACAGGGTCTATAGGGTCTTACTACACAGATCAGGCTTGTAGTGATCCTTCCTGTTTTTCAGCCTCCCAAGCACTGGGATTACAGATGTATACCACCACACCCAGGTCTCAATCACTGTGTCAGTGCACCCTTGGGGCAGGCCAGGGATGGACCCTCGGCCCCCTGTGTCTGTCTAAGCAGGCACTCTAATCTGCTAAGCTATCTGGCTGGCCCCTCTCCCTGAATTCTGTCTGAGAGAAATCTTCTCAACTTGAGAAACATCATGCAAAGAGAAAGTCCTAGGAATTAGCAGAAGTTGACAATTCATTGAATGTCTAAAAAATACCTTTAAAATTTTGAAGATAAGCTTCAGAAACATGTGCTGTTCAACTTGGCCTGAGGAATAAGATCTTGATTTTCAAATATTTTCTATTTGTTGGAGAACACACAGCTCAAATAGAGAAAGGGGACTTAAGAGTGTATAAAGATAAAAGGGCATTTGTGGAAGGTACTTGTCCTACGGGAGTCACAGAACTGCCAAGCCCTTACCTACACTCCTGCTGTCAATGGGTTTGGGAGGGAGGGTCTCAATCTTCCTCCTACCCTCAGGATTAAAAAAAATCTCTTCCATTGGCTCCTCTCCCTTTTTCTTCAGTGTCTAAGGGATGCTGACCAGAGGTGCGCAGCTAAGTTTGATCATTTCCAAGGCTTCATTTGTTTCAGAGTGCTGCAGAGAAATGAAACTAGCTGTCATCAAGAAGAAATGGAAAAATGGGGGCATCAAGTTTAAAGTAAAGAATGACTCTGGAAACACCCGTACCCTAAGTCACCTTGCCTTGAGTCTCGATTAGTGTCTTGAGACATAAATTCATCTTATGTACCTTAGAAGTAGGAAATAGTAGGATGGAAAAAAGGGTTCAGGAGGTGCCCAGTGTCTTCCTTGAGACCCCAGATGTTTCCTGTATACGTGAAGATGCCTCATGGTTAGGACTGGCCTCTCTGGTCTAATCTTGTCTCCTTCCCAAGTACCCTAGGGAGCTCTTGGGTCTGTTATTTTACCTTGAAGTACTGTGTCTTCCTTCCATGAAACACTGGGCTGTTTTCTCTGACTTTATGCATCCATGTCAAGAATAAAACTCAAGCAGTGGAAACTGGAATGCCTGGCCCCTGACCAGACTAGAATGGCCAAGCAAGAAAATTCCTACTGAAGGAAAACTGTCCTTCCCAAGTGACCAGGAGGCCCTGCATGCCCCATAAAGCCCTCTTAGTCCTCACTCCGCCCAGCCCTGGAGGAACCATCAAATAAATGATTAAAAATATTTTCATTAAAAAAATAATAATAGAACTGATGAGACCTTCCTTTCATGGGAAGATCTCCCTTGCCGAAGAAAAAGCCCGCTACCTGCACTGGAGAGGAGACCCATGGCTGTGGGAGAATCTTGTCTCTGATGCCACAGTAGTTGAGCGAAGGAAAATATAGCCTTAGGGGAGCTGTCTGGTTGAGTTTGAGCAGCCATTATCACCAAAACTGTTTGCATTTAGCAGTATGTATTGGTTATGGTTCTCTAGGTATACAGGGAATAACAGGAACAAAAGCCAGCTTTAGGGACAAGGAGTTGTAAAAAAGGCATGAAAAGAATCAACTAAGTTCTCCATTTTAACAAATACACTAGTTAAGACCACTGTGCCAATTTCAGGCATAACTGGCATCAAATTCTAACTAGAGCATAGACTCATGGGATTTGGGAGCTTCGAGGAGCTTTTGCATCATAGCCTACCACTTTGACTTGATAGCTGAAGGATTATACACAGAAGGATTATATCTTCTCTGTGCCTGCAAAATGACTGGCAGAAGATTCAGGAAGCTGAGTCAGGATTAGAGCTCAGGCTTCTTAACACCTAAACCAGCACTTTCCCCACATGTCATTCTAGGGGCTTTCCAGGCCCAATGATCTGGGTTGGTGATGGGGAACCTTTTGGAGCTTTCAGTGATACAAATAGCAGGCATGTGTGCTATTTACCATGACTGAACTAGGTTATGAATCACAGGCTTCAGGCTGTATCTGTAGAGCAATAAGTTACTAAATTTTATAGCAGCCTGCCAAAGGACCCCCAAGGTCAGTTCCTACCCCAGGGAGTTCCCATAGTTCCCACAGCCTCCTGAAGCTGGTGGCCTTTGGCCCACCAAAATGCTGACATATGCTTTGGGAATCTAGATGGCCATGCTTTCCATAGAAGCCAGACTTCCGGTGCCTTCAGGACAATCCACCTGCTGCTGGAGGCCGAGAAGCAGCAGCAAAATACCAGGTTCCTTGGCTCCAGAATTAACCCTAGACAGGACAAGAGAGGATGAACCAAGAGTAGTCATGTTTTCCAACACTGAGATTCCATCTCGCCCCAGAAAGGTCTCATCAAAAAATCAACCAATAGGGGGCTGGGCAGATGGTTCAGTAGAATAAGTGCTTACTTGGCAAGCACAAGGGCCTGAGTTCAAGCCCCAGTTCTACCAAAGAAAGAAAGAAGTACTAGAGGGCCTGCGGGGAAAAAAGAACTGTCCCCCATCATTGGTGGGAGTATAGACTGGTCCAACCACTATGGAAATTAGTGTGGTGACTCCTCAAAAAATTAGGATTGGAGGTTCTGTTCCATCCAGCTATTCCTCTTCTGGGTATCTTCCTAGAAGAATTAAAAACACCATACCATAGCAATATATACCCACCTTTATAGCATCACCATTTGTAGTAAGTAAATATTGGAAACAACCTAAATGCCCATTGACCAAGGAATGGATTTAAAGAAAAAAAAAAAAGGTGTGGTATTTTTATTCAATGGAGTACTACTCAGCTATAAAGAAGGACAAATTTGAGGTTTTCATGTGTATATAGATTCAACTGTAGACCATATTTATAAGTGAAATAAATTAAGACTCACATGTGTTAACATTGTATTGTCTCCCTAGTGTAAGAAACTAAAAGAGCAAATGTAATCCAAAATGTACAACAGACACTGTGAATGGGAAAGAAACTGCTCAAAAGTAACAACTGGTATGAAAGGGGAATATATATCTGCTACAGATGTAGACAGTTGACTCTTACTGGTGTTAGATGGGTCCTTGGCCGTGTGACTCAGACTGGTAGCTTCATACAAAGAGGACACTGGGAACCAACCCCGGAGGGCACAGTGCTTTATAAATGAGACCCAGAGAAGGGGTGGTGTGACTCCACAAGACAGCTAAGATAATTATACTATGAATTTCTATTAGTGCATTGAAAGGAACAGTTTGTGGTTATATTTTTTGATCTAGTTTGAATACCTATGTCTTGCAATCTGAGCAAATACTTCAAAGATTTCAATAATAAAAATGCAATATATTAATCATTGTTAATTTCCTGATACCTTGTTTTGAAATTTTGTAATTTTTGTTGTTGTCGTTGCTGTTTTTCTCTCTCTCTAAAAAAAAAAAAAAAAAAAAAAAAAAGAGCATTCATGGCTTAAAGCAGAAATGACGCAGTCCAGACTTCCACAAGGAGCATAAGCCCAGTCTCAGGGGTGATGGGCGAGATGCCAAGGGACTCCTCTCATGGGAACGTGGACCGACCGCTGCAGACACAGGGCTGTAGCTCCAGAGAGGAGACAGGGCTGGCAGTACAGGAAGGAGTCGGTGCAGAGGGGAACAGAGGCAACACTGAGCTCCTGAGGACCAGGGGCACTGGCCTTGGAGGTTGCTTCTACCTGCATTCGAATTGTGACCCCACCCCTTACAGGGTATATGCCTCCAGCAAAGCACTGTGTCGACCTCATGTCCCAGATTTCTCACCTGCGAGACAGATAATAATGGTATGTTTATTATAAGGGTGAAAGGAAGTCAGTGCACCTAAAATGAAGCTAGAAGCACTCTTAGCACATGTGAATAGGAACTGTTGTATTTCTCCAGCTAGTCTCAATATTAAATGATCTCAGTGGTCCTCATGGGTTCCGGGACAAATTGCAAATTCATTTTCAGGGTCTCTGTGGCCAGGACAGGTCTCGCTCCCCAGCCTCTTTCCCTCTACCCTCTCTCTCTCTCTCTGTGGAGTTGGACTGCATCTCCCAGAGATGTTGTGCTGGAGTCCTGACCAGGCACTGTAGGAGTGTCTGCTGTGGAAACAGGGCCGCTGCAGATGTAGACAGTTGACTCGTACTGGTGTTAGATGGGTCCTTGGCTGTGTGACTCAGACTGGTAGCTTCATACAAAGAGGAACTGGGAACCAACCCTGGTGGGCACAGTGCTCTGTAAATGAGACCCAGAGAGGGTGGTGTGGCTCCACAACAGGGATCATCAAGAATGCCGGAAACCACCAGACCTGAGGATGTCATCACCTCCCTCATAGCCCTCAGTGGGAACTAGCACTTTACACATGCTATCTAGGACTGTGGCCTCCAGAACAATGAGATGACTTGTTTCTGTTGAGGAAGTTAACAGCTGTGGCATACTGTCATGACTACGTGCCTGTCCCTCACTGGTGACTGCAGAGCCCCTGGTATTTCCCTTTCCGTGCTCTGCCCCAGACGCTTCCTAGATGTGGAAAGTGCCCCACCACATTCCGAGGCAAACTCCTGCTTATCCTTGTCCTCTGAGGTTAGCTGAAATATCTCTTCCTCTGACTTTTTTTCAAGAACATGGCCCCCCAAGGTCAAACCATCTCATCCTCCACCCAGCCCAGTCACTGCAGGAGCTTGCAGAAGTGAGCGACACCCATTCTGCCTTGACTGTCACTGCCATGGTGCCACTCGGCATCCTTACATGGGCTACAGCTTCCACACCTGAGTAGAGGACCTCAAGCCTGAGACTGAGTCCAGTGGTCTGGGCTGCGGAGCTCAGAGCTGCTCAGGGTGAGAACCTCTGTCCTGGCTGCTGCTGGGAAGAGGGGTCTCTGCCCTTCTCTGAGGCCAGTGATACCCCAGGCGCACACTGCATGGGCCTCTCACCCTCCCCTGACTCAGTCTCCCCACTTAAATTCTATTTCAAATTCACATAGGTTAGAAAAATAGAAGTATGTGGATGGTATTCTAAAATAAGGAAAAATAAAAACATGAATGAAGCTCACTTGGAATATGCATTTTCTTGCCTTCAAATCTCACTCCTCCTCCTCTGGACATGGAGTGTGGGAAAGCCAACCCCCAGCTTCCACTTCTCCACTCCTTTCTTTCTCCCTTGAGGAACACTGGACAGGAAACACAGTTATGTCTTTGTTTTCTCAATGTCTCCAGCACCCTTGCTTAGTACGAACTGAGTATGGGAAGGCACAGGATGCTGCGTCCTTGCTAGCAACTCCCTTTGGGTCTCCTCAAGCATAGCGTTTGCAACAATCTCTCTGTAAATATGAACATGAAAGTAAATGAAAGGATTTATTTGCCTTATTTTTTCCCTGAGAATAAAAGTAATACACACTCATAAGAAATTTAGAAAACATTTTTAACAGGCATTTCTAAAAGTGATTCACTATTATAGTATGAAAAATTAACTGTTAAGATGTTTGATGTTTTATCATAAATTATATATAGGGAAAATACTCCCAAGAACATATATAATACAGGTGTGAGAGAAAAGAGAGAGACATAGAGGTGAGAGAGAGAGACAGAGAAATTAGATATCTCTTGGTAAGGAGATATTCTCGTCCTGAGCTCTGTAACCGAAGAATAAAAGCACCCTGTAAGGCATTGGACTGAAAGTATTCCTGATGATTTCAAAGATCAGGATGGTTTGTACAGGGGCCAGGGAGATGGCTCAGTGGAACAAGCGCTTCCCTGACAAGCTCAAGGGCCTGAGTTCAATCCCCAGTTCCGCAAAAGAAAAAAAAAAAAAAAGGATGGTTTGTACAGCTTTTAGAGGATCAGGATATACAGTAAAAACAACTAATCAAAGTGAATATCAATGGCAGCATTGTGTCCAATGCCCAGCCCTGTTCAGGAGAGAGGAGAAAAGAGGTGGTAACCACAGCCTGGCCACATCCAGCCATACCATGTAAGAAAGGCCTGCAGGCCCAAAGAAGGCTGGGAATTGTAAAGATCAGAGCAGGAATTAATGTAATGGAGACTAAAAATGCAATACAAAGAATTAATGAATTGAAGAGTTAGTTTTTTAAAGGAGTAAATAAAATCAATACAACCTTAGCCAACCTTATCAAAAAAAAGGAAAGAAAAAATTCAAATTCATGTGAAAAGGGTGAAATCACTACAGAGCCTACAGAAATTCAGATCATCAATACGTACTTCAAAAATCTTTACTCTCACAGAATGGAAAACACAGAAGAAATGGAAAAACTTCTAGATATATATGAATTACCAAAGCTGGATCAAAAAGATATAAAAATTCTGAATAACCCAATATTAGTCAATGAAATTGAGAATGTAATTAAAAACTAACAAAGAAAAGCCCGGGTCCTGATGTATTCATAGCTGAACTCTACAAGACATTTAGAGAAGATTTAACACCAACTCTTCTCAAACTCTTCAATGAATTTGAAAAGGAAGCAGTTCTCACTAACTCATTCCTGAAGGCAAGTATTACCCTGATACCAAAACCAGAGAAGGGCCCAACTGAAAAAGAGAACTACAGGAGAATCTCCCTGATGAACATAGATGCAAAAATCTTCAATAAAACACTAACAAACAGAGTACAACAAACCACCAAGGAGATTATACTCTATCACCAACTAGGATTCATCCCAAAATCCAGGGATGGTTTAATATACACAAATCAATACATGTAATATGCAGCACTGACAAAGTCAAAGACAAAAATCAAATGATTGTCTCAATAGATGCAGAAAAAAGCTTTTGACAAAGTCCAACACCCACTCATGATAAAAAAAAAAAAAACCTGCAGAAAATCAGAATAGATGGTCTTTACCTCAACCTGATAAAAGCCATCTTTGAAAAACCTACAGCCAGCATCATGCTAAATGGACAAAAGCTCAAAATGTTCACTTTAGAATTAGGAACAAGACAAGGATGTCTACTGTTTCCATTCCTAATCAGTACAGTTCTGGAAACATTAACCAGAGCAATCAGACAAGAGTGAAAAATAGGAGAATAAGGATTTAAAAGAAAGAAGTGAAATTACCATTGTTCACAGATTACATGACACTCTACATTGGAGTACCCCAAAACACCACCAAGATACTTGAAGATTTAATAACCAAACTCAGTAGTAGAGCAGGATACAAAGTCAATGCTCAAAAATCAATAGAATTTCTGTACACAAACAACTGAAAGAAAAATTAGAGAATAACATCCTCAAAAATGAAATACTTTGGAATCAATCTAACAAAGGGAGTAAAAGAGTTATGCAGTAACTTTACAGTAAAATTACCATACTCTGAAAACAGAGATCAAAGAGGATTTCAGAAAATGGAAAGACATTCCTTGCCCCTGGTGGGAAGAATTAACATTGTGAAAATGCCCATATTCCCCAACTTACTATACAGATTCAATTCAATCCTGATTAAAATACCGTTAGTATACCCCACAGATCTAGAAAATTTTAGAAAACATTTCTAAAAATCATATGGAATCAGAAGAAACATAGAATAGCAAAAGCAACCCTAGCCAACAAAGGAAAGGCAGGAGACATCACTGTCCCTGATTTGAAATTATACTATAAAGCTACTGTCATAAAATCAGCATGGCACAGGCAAAAAAAGAAGAGCTGAGAATCAGTGAAACAGATTAGAAGGCGCAGACACAACTACAAACACACTCAGCCACCTTTTACCTTTGACAAAAGAGCCACATATGTTCCCTGGAATCTAGACTCTTTAGCAAATATTATAGGAAAAACTGGCTTTCCACATGCCAGAGGCTAAAATTAGACCCATGTCTGTCATAGTATACTAAAGTCAAAATGGGTCAAATATTTAAATATTAAAACAGAAACACTAAATCTACTGAAGGAGAAAGTAGATAGAAATCTTGAAGACATAGGAGTAGGCAGAAAGTTCATGAACAACAAAAAAAAACTGTATGGGAAATAATTCAAAGAATCTACTACTTGGATCTCATCTTTCTGAAAAGTTTCTGCCCATCAAAATAAATCACCAACAGAGTAAAAAAGAAAGCCACCCAGCTGCTCCCAAGGAGAGTAGCAAAGCCCTGTAGGTCTGAAGAGAACTCAGTGTTTGAAAGCAAAAGCTTTTACTACTTGGTTTTCTACAGAAAAGGACCTACTGATGTAGAGAAATTCATTCTGCTTCTGGGCACTCTGTCACAGAAAGTTCCTGTTTGTGCTTTGTGGCTGGTGTTTCATTTCTGCAGTGAGGAAGAGACTTTATTCTTGATAGGAGGGAGGAATGAGGAGCGATCTCTCTGTTCCAGGGGGTGGAGGGTTTACCTGGAGCCTAAGCAGATCCAGGAGGATCCAGGGCTGCTGGGGAGTGGCCTGGAAGAGGAGAGAAAAGGCTCCTGGGAATCCACTGTCTCCTACATCCCCTATGCCTGGACCCATAAAAATGGCAGAGTCAGCGTGCTACAGGGGACTTATCCTGGTGCTGCGAGGATCCTTCCAAAAGTGCTAGACAAGCAAGAAGCAGTTTCAGAAATCCCAAAGCTTTCCATGGGCCATTCATTCTTGAAACACTCTGGGCTGAGGTGCTGAGGTACTTCAGCTCAGGCCAGACAGGCACGGAGGAGCCCTAATGGCCTCGTGACTCTGCAGATCTCGTGCTTTCTTCTGAAAAAACAGGAACATTGGTGGCTTCCACCAAGACAGCACAAGAAGTAGATGAGACGCACGCGTGACGCAGTTGGCCTGGCTCCGCTCACGTGAGCAGAGTCCCACAGACGGTGGCTGCCACTCAAAGGCTGGGCTGGCTGCTCCCGTTCTAGAAATGGCATAATTGCAATTTCCTAAAAAGTTTTTAAGGCATAATTATTAATGTGCCTGGCATTTCTTAGGCACTTAATAAATAGCAGCAATGAAGATCTAGCTTGCAGATTATTACTTTATTCCTGGAGCACCTTTGAAATTTCTTTAATGAAATCTATGAAGAAAAACTTTATTTTATAAAGAAGCCTATCACGTGTGTGTGTGTGTGTGTGTGTGTGTGTGTGTGTGTGTGCATGTGTGTGGTATATAGGCATGTGTCTATAGCTGAAAATATAAATATTCAGGAAAGAATACACAACCTTTCTGCATACAACACACTTTGCTATTTTTCTATAGTGTTGAAACTGTGATCATAATCTATTAATACTGCAGCCCACTAGCACTAGAGGCCCACAGTTTTAGGAACATTTCTCTGGGGGGCATCGAAGTGAGGGTCCTGTCCCCACCATTCTGCAATTTTGACACCCACTGTCAATGCCTTGAATCCTTCAATCTTTTAAAGCCAAATATGGTTTTGAACTTACTAAGAAACATTCATAATTTTCTAGCACAGAAGAAGAAACAAAAGAGCTCTCAGAAATTGTTTTTAAGTGGAATTGAATTTACATTTGCATAAAGCTGAAGAGAGTGGATTGTTCTGCCTTCCACAGGAAATTTCATAACGCAAATTACCAGAGATGATCTGGTGCCAGAATTATGTCCCTGCTGGAGCCCAAACCCTTGTGTGAGCTCTCCTCAGAGAGGAGGCATCGAGGAAAATGTGTAAGAAAAGAAGCCAGATCTGGCCACTTCTGTCTCTGCTGTCCCCACATTGGGACAGCCGAATACCATGGCTTGTGGGCCAGGCATTCACCCAGTTTGTGAGCTTCTCTTACATCTCACTCAAACACAGTACTTGCCTTACTTCTCTACCCGCAGCTTCAAGTTTTGTGAATCTCTGCTCATACAGACAGAAACAGGGCTAGAACCCACCGGTGTGTGTGTGTGTGTGTGTGTGTGTGTGTGTGTGTGTGTGTGTATCCAGTTCAGACTGGGAAGTTGTGTGGGAGCAGCAGGGACTCCAGGGCTGCCCGGGTGCTGAGCCCACACTGCTCCAGGGCTGCCCGGGTGCTGAGCCCGCACTGCTCCAGGGCTGCCCGGGTGCTGAGCCCACACTGCTTCTTCCCACACAGCGAGCACAACTCCCGAGGCCTCCTCTCCCTCCGCTGCACCATGTCCTTTCCCTTTGGCACCCTCTTGTCCTCCACCCCAGCTGGATTCCTAAACGGGCTCTCTATGCCCAGCAGGGTGAAGGAAGCCCTTTGACTTTCAAGCAAAGCTTTTTTAAATTTTAGTATCCTTTCATCATTATGCCTTTGGCAAATACCACTGGGAAAAACACAAAATATCAGTGATAGAATGGCAAATCCCCTCTCCTTTTTTCTCCAATTGCTGAATTTCTCACCTTTCCTCTATCAATGATCAAGGGAGGAAGATGTTTTTAACCTGTTAGAGAAAGGATTGTGGATCGGGAGCTTGGGCTGCATTCATTGAAGCTGGGGAGTCCACAGCTGAGACTCGAAGTCCAGGTCAGGAGAACACCCCCCCCCCACGTGCCTTGGCCACTGCGTCGCTCTCAGCCTTGCAAAGTGCTTTACGTTTCCTGAGCCTATGTCTTCTTCTTAGGAAAATGAAGTTGTCAACAAAATATTCGAAGGTCGTTGTGCAGAATTACACATGAGTGAGCCCAGCAGGTCTCAGGCTGACTGACCTTGGGCAAGCACACAATAAACACCGGTGTGTTTTATTGCTGCTGTGTAGTGGTTCCCCCTGGAGGGAGCAGGACTCCAGTAGCAGAACAGGGCGCAGCTTTGCAGCCTGACCCTCCCCTGAAGGAGCAGCCAGATTAAAGAGTGGAAACCATACGAGGCTTCCCAGGATGAAGAGTGACTCCACGTGTGTCCTACTATCAAAGTCGCTAGATGAGCTGGCACGTGCCTCCAACTCCACTGGGCCTCCGGAGTTGACATGGCCTTTCCAGCAGTCCCTGAAGATCAACCGCCAGTGACAGAAAGAAGGCTGGAGATGGTCCTTGAAAACTCCTCCCGTGGGGGGGCCTGTTGCCATCAGCAACAGATAGCCCAAGGCTGCGGGATAGGATGGGGCTATGGCTCGAGCTTCACATTACTCACCATCCCCTACCCCAAATGCTTCAACACCACAGTGTGGGAGTGGAGCACAGGACACGCAGGTTCCAGCTCCCAGGAGGAGCCTGGCCAGGAATTTGGGGACCAGGCCCACCTTGCAAGGTCATCGGGTCTTTGAAAAGATGGTCCTCCCACTGTGACATTCACGGTGGATCCTGTGGCAGGACCAGCAGAGACCCTGGCTGCTCCTGTCTACTCATTCTTTCTGGGAACCATGCTCCAGGCAGGGAAACAAGGAGCAAGGAGGAATTCCTGCTCTTCCCGCAGCTCCACGACACTCCTAGGGCGTGCTTTCACAGTATAGACACTAGAAACTGCCTGAGTCTCGGTCTGGAGCAACCAAGCCGCAGACACATGTCCTAACATACCCTGCTTTTCCCAGACTCCAAGTTTTGGCTCTGGGCCCTAGAAAGCAAGGGGGCTGAGAACAGCAAAACAAGCCATTCTGCCTCATTCCCATCTCCTGTGATTTCCTGTCAGCTCTACAGCTGTTCCCCAGAGTGGGTCACAAGCCACATGGGCATGTCTCTAAGACTGAGAAAGATCCCAAGGATCGCCCAGGCCCTCCTGCTGCCTGGAGCTTGGGAACAGTACCCCATTTCCAAGATGCTCTGATGCACAGACACATCTGACATTCTCTAAAAGTCTGCCAGGCTCTCGCTGGGATGAAGCTGCCCCAGAGCCCAGGGCTGGGTGCCCCTACAGAATGAGAGGGAGCTCCCCAAGCCTCACGACCAGTGTCAGCGGGCTCTGTCAATGATCTGCGCTTAGCAGCCTATGTTGCAGACACTTCCATTGCCGCATGTCACATGGACCACGGTCCCTGTCCCCAGGACCAGCCAGACCCCCATGTGGTATGCAATACCTGGAATGTCATGGGATATAAAGGATGGAGGGGAAGATAAATCAAGCTGACTCCATAGTTCTAAGCCTCAATGGCTGAGGCCCAGTCTCAGGAAGAATAAACTAGAAGGAGGACACTGGTGACATGGGGATGAGGGGAAAGCAGGTCTGTGGGTCCCTTGGGCATGGAGTCATAATAAAGGTCATTTGACCTTCCTCTGTGACCCAGATAGGATGACTTGTGTAAGGTCATGAAACCAGCTTCCCATGGCTTGTTCTGTTGGGGAAGCTCCTTGTATCCTAGGTGGAAGAAGATGAAGGATATCATACATACTACCACTAAAATTATTTGATGCTTATGTACATTTAATAACATAATATCCCTCTCCATTTCCAGCAGAATTTCAAGGGATAGGAGAAATAGAAGCAATGAATGGTGGGCGAGGTACTGATGCTCTGCCTCCCGCAGTCATTCTCGAGTTCTGAGCTGATCTCTGTCCTTAAGAACTGTTTTTTAGGGAGTTGTTTGTTTGTTTTGAGAGAGAGTCCTGCTATGCAGCTCAGTTTTGTAGCCCCCAGGCTAGTCTTGAACTCACGGCAATCCCCAAGTCTCTACCTCCCTACTGCTGGGATTGCAGGGGTATGCCTGCCACCATGCCCAGTTCTGGGACCCTCTTAGTGCACTCAGCATTCTAGGAAGCATGGCATGTGGGGCCAGGGATCAAACTCAGGACCTTGTGCTTACCAGGTAGGTGCTTATGTCTCTGAGCTGTCTCCCCAGCCCCCAAAACAGTTTTAAAGCATCCCAAAATCTTTACTTAAGCAGAACATCTTTAGTCCTAGTAAGGGTCCTTTATACATGATAGTTTCCATGCCCTCAATACTCACTGTCCTCTGAACATATTTTAGTTCACTCCTGTCTGTCTACAAGTGTAGTATCCTAAATAAAAGAAAAGTTTCTAGTGCAGTCTAATCTGGTAAAGATTTCAACAGACCTGTCACCACCTTACACTGGCCATATTTGTTTTCTTTAATGCAACCTAATTGTACATTGGAATTTTAGTAGCAGTAGGAAAGGCTTATATTGCCTTTGTTTTTTATTTAATGTGTCTGAATTCTTCAAAGAAATTTATTTATTAGACTAACACAGTTGTTTGGGTTGTTTTGGCTTGGGGTCTTTTTCTCTGACTAATCATAAGACTGTACCTCATTTAAGCTATAAAGTGGGGTTTAGTTGCTTGCCTATCTAGCTCACTAAGATGACTTTGAATCTGGATCCTTCCAAAGTTGCTCATCAGACCTCTTCTTTCCAATGTTCAAAAATCATGGGTGGAGGGGCTGGAGACAGACGGGAGCTCTAGGGTAACATTAGGTCCTCTTGCTTCTCTGTGAGGCTTTCTCTCTCTCCAGAATCACAGTGAGACCCATGCTACATGTCCTGACCCCATTCCTGCTACTGAGATAACACCTCTGACACCTGAAACTTAAAGGAAAGGAGGGTTACTTGGGCTTACAGTTCAGTTTCCATGGGCTCAGTCAATGGTCTAATGATTCCAAGGCAGAAAAAGCACAGTGCTAGGGCCAGGTGGAGAGAGCACTCACCACACAGCAGTGAAGAAGGGAAGAGAAAAAGGGGTCAGGACAAGAAAGCACCCTTCTAGGTTGTGTCTCCAGAGACACGGCTCTCCCAACCAGGTCCCATGTGCTGCTAGAGCCGTCAGCCAGACCTCGGGGGTGGCCAAACCCCCTGATGAGTACAGCACTGTGTCATGGTCCAGTCACCTTCCAAAACCCCCACTTCAGGAGACTTGTAGGGGAGAATGTAGATCTATATCATCACACTTCATTAACTCAGAAAATGAACCACTGTGCAGCATAACTCATGGGAAAAACTTGTAAGCTATATTCACAGTGCCAACTTAATGTTATTCCCTGAAGAAATATAGAGGTACAAATTTTACCATTAAGAAAATATGCATCTGTGCTATTAAATTGGAAAACAAAAATAATGAAGTATTTGACTTGCAGTTCCCAGTTGGATTCATGACATAATATTCTAGCTGAGACCAAACATGAAAGCTAAGGAAAGAGGCGAGAAGCGTGAAACTGACACTGGTCAGAGGCTAAGGGTGGTGTCCCCACCTGTACCACAGTAGCCCTGTGATGTCACTGCAACTTAGTGACACTGTGAATGTTTTACAGTTGATAGGCACTTGGGGCCTGGCACCAGTGCAGCAGTAGAAAGGGGCCATTTAAAATAGCTTTTCCTTCTTACAGTAGTGATTGCCACTGAGCATAAGCTCAGGAACTGGTGTAATTGTGTGACTCACGCAAGCCTGAGTTTAAGGGAGTAGAAGGAAACCTTGCAAATGTG
Source organism: Ctenomys sociabilis (assembly GCA_004027165.1). Classification (NCBI taxonomy): domain Eukaryota; kingdom Metazoa; phylum Chordata; class Mammalia; order Rodentia; family Ctenomyidae; genus Ctenomys; species Ctenomys sociabilis. The sequence continues at coordinate 68,726 of PVKA01006032.1, read as the reverse complement.
TTAATAATCACCTAATATAGTTTTAAAAAGTGAGCCAATTGAGTTTACTCCTGGCTGTGGATGCCTAAGGGATAATCAGAGTTCTTTGGATAAATAATCTCCAGTCTCACCTGTCCTTCACCTCCCCAGCCTCCAGGGGAGAGAGGGAGGGACGGAGGGATGGAAACACGGAGGAAGGGAGGGGGTTCACAGTCCAGAACTTGGCAAGCCGGGCCAGATGAGGATCTCAGCACTGCTCTCACCTGTCTGCCCTGGTCGGTGGCCCTAAGGGAAGCTCCTATGCCAGGACAGGAGAGGCCACTGCTGGGAGAGGAACACGGAGAACACAGGGAGTAACACAAGAAGGGGCCCAAGGCTAAGTGTGAACCTGCTTGGGCCATGATGCTCACGCTGACATCTTGGGCTCACCAGCTGGATGTGGCCGGAATGTTTCCAGCTCATGTCAGGGCTCTCACCCTGCAGAGAATGATCACCCAGAGCACCCAGGACTGTGAGGTGCCAGGACATGGGACATTCAGAGCCAATGCTCAGGAAGCCCAGGCAAGCAGGGAAGAGCCGGTCATACAACTGGAGAGCAGGATGGCAGAGACTCATCCAGGTCACCACGGCCCCTCCCCTAATTCTCCCTCAAATCCAAACTGCTATGGGAAAACAAACAAACACAAACAATGAGACACCCGTTCCTAATTTACTTAGATCATAGTGCAGGCCGCAGATGCCGACCCCTTCCTGTGGAATCTTCAGGGTATGTGGGGCCTGTGGCTCGTTACCAGCTGCGACCAAGGGGTTGTGTAACAGGAAGGGTGGGAATGCAGACTCTGTCTGCCTGCATGTGCCCTGCGGAACTGTAAAGTAGAAGTGAGCACAGAGGCACCTCCCTGGTTTAAGAATTAAGTTCTATTTTAAGCAGCTCTCAGCACTGGCCACTGAGAATGCGTGCATACGAATGCGTGCGCACAAACACACATACACACACACCATGTCACACCTGTTGTCACTTCTGTCTCTCGTGCTCCTGCAGGTCCCCACACACTGCTTATCCTCTCTCTGCAGCACTGTCTGGGTGAATGCTTTCTGTGAGCCCAAGCCCTATTCTCGGTACAGGAAGACAGGGTGAAAGGACTAAGCTTTAGCCCTGCAACACTCACTTGCAATCACATGGTGTGAAGTAGAAGGGAGAAGGGATTAAGGAGTGACGTGCCTGGGACCTGCGCCGGGGATGCGACCTTGTCTTCAGAGCCAAAAGAGAGACACTGAGCTCTGGGGAGAAGGCATGGGTCAGAAGACGGGGAGGGGCTGTGTGGGTGTTCAGGGCATGGGAACAAAAAGTACTTTCAATGCAGTGTGGGAACTTGAAGGTCTGAGGCCCATGAGTTCCAACCTGACTGACCTGAGCTTGGGGCGGACATGGCTGGCTCTGTGCTCCCCTCCTCTGTAGGGACATAGCTCTGGTCCCTCCCAGGTCTTCCTGCCACACTGCCCACCGGTGCCCCAGGGCAGAAGTATGACCTGTGGCTGTCGGGCTGCTGTGCCAGGCTCAAGGACACACAGCTGTCCAGGAAGATGCCAGCCCTCCGCTCCTCTGTCCCACTGTGGCCGGGGATAGGTAGATGGGAACAAGCACGCCAACCTGGTCAAGTCCCTAGAGGCAAAACTCACAGAATCATGTGGCCCAGCCACAGAGGAATTTCCACTCTGCAAGCTGCCCACCCCGGTTCGTGGATTTCCATTTCGCTCCTCCCTGGCCCTGTCTCCTGTGGAGGGTCCTGCTCCAGCAGCCACGCCTATCTTTCGCCTATCTGTCCCTGCAGTCACTCTGGGACCTCTTTCCTCTCAGGCAGCCAAGGGAAGCTACCAACTTGTTAAACTTGTTCCTGGTTGTTGGATAGAACAATGATACCCAAGCTCCCCACACACTGGCTCAGAAACCAAAGTCTGCTTCAGCGTGGCTGGTGCCCTACATCACCCGGACCCATGTCCAGCCTGTTGGACACACTGGTCACAAGCTTAGAGACAGCTGTTCCACCACTCAATCCATGTCATCCTCCGGTCCCAGCGAAGAAGGTGCGAAGCAGAGGTTAGTGTACCTGGCATTCTGTGAGGCCTCGCACCACCTGTTCTGTTGTTTTTAATTCCCTCTTAATTGTAGCTTTAAATTAGAGCTCTCCAGCCAATTTCATTTAGCAGGAGCTTGTTAATAAATTCAAATGAGTTTTCTTTATACATAAGACCCATAGAGAGCGCCTCCTATTGAAACAGCCTCCACCCTGCTTTATTATTTATTCTCCTCCAAGGCTCGCTGACTTCACTGTGTACCCTAAATCTTTATGGATACAAATCACTAGGGAGGCCTCCTGGAGTCTTGGGATGCCCAAGCCCGGTCTTGAGGATTTTACAGGCATCAATTAGCTTGAGGTTGTTGCTCAAATTAAGCGCTTAGAAACAGAAAGGGTTTTAATGAGCAGGTCCTGCTGGAGAAAACGGTGACCATTACTAAATCATCTCGACAGCCTGCACACTGCTCATTGTTATTATCTCTATTTTACAGACAACAAGATGGAGATTAGTCAGTTTCACAGGCATCTAAGCGGAACAGCCAGATGTGAGAACCTGCACACTTTTAATTATTGCATTTGTGGCTGATTTGTTAGAAATCCATTCAAGCTTCTGGCAAGACAGACAAACAGCTGACCTTTTAATGTCTCTCCATGTTCCCAAAATCAATGACAAAAACAAACATAGAAAGAATATCCAAAGCCGAGAAGGATGTTCGGAATCTTCTCACAGAAAACAGAAGGTGAGAAGTTTGTTTCAAAGGGTTTGGCATTTGAGTTGGATTTGTATACATTGAATAGGGGGGGGAAAGAGTAAAGAGAGGGGCTTTGCTGCAGAAGTAAGACAGCCCAGGGCCCAGCCAGGGCATTCTGCAAGCTCAAGGTAGGCACTCGGATCTAAGAGTTAATGCTTGCCTCAGACCCAATGGCTGACATATCCTTCAAAAAAAAGCACACATATAAAAATAGAAGTCCTTTCTAAGCATTCCGGAGAAATTCTTCAACTCATCAAAAACTGCTTGAACAGAAAAGGGTCAAGGCAGGCACAGTCCCCAACAGGACCTCAGTGGGGACCTCCCTGCATAGAGAGGAAGGGGCTGAAGGTCCTGGGAGCGCTGGAACCTCCAGAAGAGTAAGCAACTCCAGGAAAGGTGCTGGACAAGACGTGCCCACCCTGCCCAGGAAGATCCCAAGGTCAAGTGGAACAATGTCAACAGCCTTGTTCAAACACAGAAAGTGGAACACAGAACTAAGCCTGGGATGAACGTGTAACTCCCTGAGTGGATGCTGGCTGAGAATTGAGAGCCTTTCTCTCCAGAGCTGCTGGGAGTAGCCGGTAAGGGAAAATCCTGGCCGAGTCCTTTGGCGGCCCCCTCCCCAGGGCTCTATGGCGATGTTCAGGTTCTATGTGGGTGACATGTGAATTTGTAGGCATACTGGAACTACCTCTAGGCCCACTGGAGCTGTCTTTGGCAGAACGTGGTTAACAATGTGCCCCTTCCTGGTCCTTCTGGGTCCCTTGCCATGGAATGCCAATTGCTGTGTAGCACCGAGGACTTCACAAAGCACCCTTTCCTTTTGCTGTGATCATGACTCTGAACAGAGCAGGAATGGCCGTGGAGAACCCCAGAGCAGACGAAGTGGCCTTTGGTGAATCTTGGCTTTGCCTGACCAGAACCACAACTGCAAGAGGGAAAGAGACAGTGGAATGTGAGAAAGGAAGAGACGGCATTGGCCCATGACAGTCCATGGGGAAGAGGGAAAGCCTCAGGTTTTCCCTTTCCCCATTAATGGCCCTAGGTATTAGGAAACAGCTGAGCGGCCAAAGGCACAAAGCTGCCCGAGTCGCCCCGGAAGCAGAGACCGCAAGTGCTGAGGTGAGATTTTCCTCTCCATATTTGGGTTTCGCATGTATGGAGCGAAAGGGGCACGAGCCATTCGCTACAGTACCGGCCACTGGGCAGAGAATGGCGAGGGGAAAAACATTATAGACAGCATACACCCACTTTGGGTTTTGAGAAGGGGCAAGGACAAACTGCCAGTGTCTGGCTAGTGGGTAGGTAATCTTTTTCCAAATAAATTACTGGGTGTTGTTTTCCAAGCGCACAGTGGGGAGTTTGATTTGCCACAGGGCGAATCACATGGAAACGCGCAGCTCCCCCTAAAGCCCAGCTCTCCTCTCGCCAGGCAGCCACTGCTAACAGCGCGGTCGCCAGTGCCTGCTGAGCTTCCTTAGAGGCGAGCAATCCTGCACAGGTGCGGCCGGGGAGATCTCCTTCTTTTTTATTCCACATCCAATCCACTAAAAAGTCCTGGTGGCCATGCTTGGGAGCTGCAGCGGAATCCGATGTGGGTTATTACAAAACCCTTCTAACGTGAGCTTCCCACGGCCTATGCCCCGCTCGGCCTCCTCCGGCACACCACGCATGCTTCCGCGAGCAAGGGCTCTGCCAGGCCTGGCCCTTTGTCCAAAATGCCCTTCCAAGGGGGCGGGGCCAGATAGCTCAGCCGACTAAAGCACCTGCTTAGGCAGACACAAGAACTGGGGTTCGATCCCCAAAGTGCCGTGCCAGCCTTGCCCCCAGGGTGTGGTGAGATGGCAACTGAGACTGGGCCTGGTGGTGGGCGGCTGTAATCCCAGAGCTTGGGAGGCTGAACACAGAAGGATCACTACCAGTCCGTTCTGTGCAGTGACAGCCTGTAAACCCCAAACTATACACATTAAAGATTTTTTTTTTTTTTTTTTTTTTGGTCTTTTTGAGATAGGGTCTCACTATGCAGTTCAGGCTGGCCTTAAGCTCACTTTGGAGCTCCAGCTGGTCTCAAACTCGCAACAATCCTCCTGCCTCAGCCTCCCGAGTGCTGAGATTACAGGCATACGCCGCCATGCCCGGCTAAAGAATTTTTTTTTAAAAAAAGCCCTTCCACAAGTATCAAGTGTCCCCTACTGCCCCGCACCGGTTGTCAAGCATCACCTTACCAGTGTCCAGGCCATATTTTAAATTTAAAATGCTGTGCTCCCTGCTCCCTGCCCCTTACTGTCCTCTTTATCTTCTTTCCCACAGCTATAGTCCCTGCTAGGTCCTACTGGACATAGACTAACACACATGCCGAGCTTTTCCTTTGTTTGTGTTCAGTATTTCAAAGGCTTAAATAGTGCCTGGAATACAGTAAATATTGGAAGGCCAAAGAAAACTTTTTGCATAATTATCAAAACTTAGCCATATGGTTCATCCTATAATGTGTTCACCCTCAGTAAGAAACTAAATAACAAAGCTGCTGACAAAGATGCAAAAGATCACTGGAACAGAGGTGGTAGGCAGCAGCAGCAGGAGGAGAAACTTCTTTCCATGATTATGGTTGTTTGGCTAACGATCACGAGGCCAGACGGTCCCGGATGCCACTCAGGGTCCCCTCTGGGGGAGCGCTGCCTGGAGTCCCTGGGACCGCAGCAGACTGGAAATAAATAGTAACATGGAAATGTCTGAAAAGTGCTTCGGACCAAACGTGTCTGAGAAGCTGCTCTGTCCCAGGCACGGTTAACAATGCCGACTCCTCCCGCGTCATGCAGATGTGAGGACTGGAGACACAGGGAGAGAAACAGTCAAAGCAGGTGGAACACCCTCCTCCCCTGGGTGATTTGTACCCACCAGAAGGCTCCGTTAGAACTCACTTCTCTGGGGCCGGGGAGATGGCTCAGTAGAATAAATACTTCTCTGGCAAGCGCAAGGGCCTGAGTTCAATCCCCAGTTCTGGAAAAAAATTTAAAAAAAAGAACTCACTTCTCTCTGTGATGGGTGAAGAACACAGCCAGGGTTGGGTGGGATTAGAAACCATGCAGACTCTAGGAGGGAGGAAATATGCTCCAAAAGAATCACTGTAATTACTCTCAAACCTCCACCATCCGTGAGGATTCATGGCAGGGTTCAAAGCTTTCCCTTGGCTGGAGCTCAAGAGCCTTGTGGACAGCTGAGCGGAACTGGACAGGAAGAGGCTCCGCCGTGCATAAGGGAAATCAGCGCCGTGATCAAACACCTCGATGGCTCTGGAAATGTCTCAGCACATCTGCGCTTCTTTCTCTTTCTCCTCCTTGCCCCGTCCCTCCGGAAATCAAAGCTTGTTCTGATTTGTGGATTACCACACAGACACCACGGTGCTGACCCCAGTCAGGTGGGCAGCTTGACCTTCTCTTTCCCCACTTGGTTAAACACCAGCCCAGGCCTCCAGTTCGCCTGGACCCAGGGTTCCACCGCTTCCACCAATGGCAGCCAGAGGTAAGAGCAAGACCCTGAGCGGGGCTCCAGGGTTGCCCTGGCAACTTGCTGTGAAGTCCCAGAGTGGATGGCTGAGTGGTGCTCTGTGCAGCAGGTAGTACTTTCCTGTGCATTCATTCAATTCATGCAACAATGCTATTAATGGGCTAATGCACACCTTTGCTGTACACAGGGGAAGAGCGGCTCTGTAGGTGTGTGCACCTAATGCTGTCACTGCACCAGGGACTGGGGCCTGCCGTTAGGGACACGTGCTCTGGCCTGTGTTTGTAACTGTACAGGAGCAGCAGAGAGAAATGTCATAGTAGAATAACCTCAGGGAAACCATTGAGGTTTGGCGCAGCTGGGAGCAACCCAAGCATGGAGTGGTGGGTGGCTGGGGACCTGAGGCACAGAGAGTGTGAAAGCTACATGTGCAACACAGTACCTTTTCTAAAGCACACAGTAAAAGTCAAGGACAGGACCAAAGCAAAGGAGAAGAGGAACAAAAGCAGCATGAGCTTTGGATCTACAAGAAAGCACTTAGCCCGGGAGCCTGTTCATACAGGTGTCTCCTGCACAGAGGCCCTGGCCACCCCCATTTCCTCTCCTCTCCTCTGCTGAACGGGAATTGATGAAGCCAGATTCCTCCACCCCCTCTTGTGGGGTATGCTTTCTCTCCCAGCCCTTCCCCTGCAAGGGCAGGTACCTGCTCACGGGAAGTGACTCATGCTGTGGTATAAATTACCAGTGTTGACACTGCGTGTTACCTAGGAGCAGGCTGTGCCTTTGAGAGACAGGCAGCCTTTATCCAAATAAGTGACGTTGGCTCTCGGCTCCGGGTGCCAGGCTGTGTGTGCTGCCAGGGCAGGGGAGGGATGGCCCCCAGGACACCCCTGAGTCACCCCTCCGCCTCTGGATGCTGGCTCCACTCAACCTTCTAGATGGGTTCCCTGGGGTCTTCTCTCTGCCCAATGCAGCTTTTCGATGGGTAGAGCTGTCCCCCTTGCTACCTCAGGCCAGGGACCAGAACACTGCTTGGGCTATAGCAGATATTACTAAAAGGAAAACTTATAAATAATTACTTGATGAACATTGTCTCTGTCTAGTTCCCTCTAGCACAGAGCTGATAAGCTGAGGAAGAGAAGGAGAGGCCAGAAAGCCTGAAATATAAAAATAAAGAAAACTTTACACAAATACATGCCATTGGAAAATTAAGTGTGGATAAGAAAAAAACTTGAAAAGCCTTTGAACTCCCTCCCCGGGCTCAATCACTGTGGACATAATGACACACGCTTATCCAGGTTTATGTCCATGCCTCTCTCTCCCTACATACACCTATGCGTACACCTTCGCTTAATATTTTACAAGTAATTGCTTAAACGTAATAAATCATGAAAGTCTTACCGTGTGGCAATAACTTATTTCATGTCCTCTTAAACAACTATCTGATAATCTGGCACCTAGATAAGCCAGCAGCCCCTTCTTTTTGGATATTAGATTATTTATGACTTTTCAGTATTTTTTACAAAAATGCACCAAAGAACGTCTTTCTTAGGAAATCTTTGGACTTGCTGTTTTCCTCTTGCACAGTCAAATATTATCACTTTTACTCTTAAAACATTGGCGCTGTGCACTGAAGGCACCGTTGGCGCCGGGTACTTTGCACATTAATCATCCCTGCACCCTGCCGTTCACAGGCGAGCAAACTGACTTTGGAGGTGCCTGCTCATCTGCCTGATATTGCTGTTACTCGTGCTTTCCAGGCCTCCTCTACCAGTTGCCAAACTGTCTTCTGGCTCGGGAATACTTTGGTGGCGTTAAGGCATGTCTCTAAGTGTCCCCCAAAGCCTCCTGCAGTCACGGGGTGGACTTCAAGAGTTTAAGATTAACTCATAATCTACTGGGATTAATGGTGATCCAAGACTGGGATTATCAATCTGAATACTGCTGGGACCATGGGTGTGAGTGCTACACCCCGCCTGGGGCAGATAGCCTGAAAGTAACATAAGAGAGTGAGAAAGACTTCCTCTCTGCAGCCATCGTTGCTGCTACTTCTCAATTTGCTTTTTCTTTGCTGCCAGCATGAACTGCTGCTCTCTGCCATGTGCCCCTCTACCTTAGAGCCAGCCAGGTATGGACTGAAAACTCCAGTAACTGTGAGCTAAGTAAACCTTTCCTTCCTTCAGTTTGGGTGTCAGGTATTTGTCCCAGCAACCAGGGAAGAGTAACTGAAACAAGTGGTACTAGGATCTGTTGCTGGGGAGAAACCCTCCCCATATCTCCTCTGGAGACTTAGTCCTGTGTTTTATTGGTCAGTCAGCACACGTTTTTCTCTTATGTTTACCCAAACCTTTGTGATAGTTTAGTTATCTTGTACCACCCAGCAGGGACTCGCCTGCTGATTAAACTAGCCTGCATTCCACAGAGGCAGTGCAGTCACAGCTCAGCGCTCGAAGCCTGACTTCAGCCCCTGTCCTGGTGTGGGCTTCTTGGGCACATCAGCTAATGGATGGAAGCTTTGGCTGCCACATAAATTGGTGAAAATAACATCCACCTGACTCATCTCCAGGACTGTGATGACAGAGTGAGATGTAAGTGAAGAGGTCTGACGAACGGGAAGACCAGATATTGCTGTATCGACATCATCACACCATCATCCTTAAATCTAGTTCTTTTTTAAAGTTTTTGTATTTCGTACAAGGTCTCACTCTGAGGTGCAGACTCACAGTGATCCTCCTGTTTTAGCCTCCCCAGAGCAGGAATTACAGGTGTGTGCCACCATGCCCAGCCTCAATGGTTGGGTTGGTATGTCCAGCACAGCATGTGGTGCCAGGGATAGAACCTAGGTCCTTGCACTTGCCAGGCAGGTGCTGAGGCCACTGAACTATTTCTCCAGCCCTTTAAATCTATTACTTTGTTCTTATTTATGTCTTTCCTTTCTTGTACAACACAAACTGTCTTTTGGAAACATTTCCTATATAAACATATCTTGTAGGAATCCTTATCAGACAAGGGCTCCGTCTGTTGTTTCATTCACCAGAGTCTGTTAATAACAAGAACTGAAGGGCCTTGTTCTCTTGAGCTAGCAAGTGTCACTGGGACTGACAAGTGGAGGGTATGTAACTGAACACTGTAGTTCTCCTCTTGGTGAGTGCAGCGCCAACGCACCAGAAGATAAAAGAATAGAGAAGGGCTGGTCACTTACAGCAAGGTGGGCACTAGGATTATTTGTGAAGCAGTGCTCTCCCTGGCTAAAGGAATCATGGGAGTTTCATTCTGCAAGCTGATTTACATTCATACTTGAAAGCATGTGAGGCATACAGACATTTGCTCATGCTCAGTGTAAGGTGAACATTTCACAGCATGCATAGCTTACTGTGGAGAACACTTTTTAAAGATGGTAGGTAGGGGGCCAGGGAGATGGCTCAGTGGAATAAGCACTTCCCTGGCAAGCTCAAGGGCCTGAGTTCAATCACTGGTTCAGGAAAAAAAAAAAAAAAAATGGTAGGTAGACTCCAGTACTTCTGGATTTGCTCAATTTAGTTTTGTAATCAGTCAGATTGTGCTAAGAACCTAGAACTATGTGTCAGCGTGATTTGGAGGCCTTGGCAGCTTCCTCTTAATTTTCTCAAAAAACTTTTAGTGGGAACAAACAGAAAGACCAGTTTTGAAGGAGCAGTAATAATCTATTAAAGAGGTGCCAACTTTTGCTCTCCTGACCTCCTAATTGGGAGTTCTCCCCTAATGGGATCTTCCTTGTTTGGCAGCCAACACATCCTGAGAAAGAAAGCGGGAAGACCAGAGTCAGGGACCACAATCCAGAGAAATTCACAGCAAGCAGCAGAGGAATAAACTATGGTGTTAGGAGACCCTGTGGGCAGGAGCAATTGTAATTCATTGAAATTCATAGCAGGGTGGATGAGGCAGATTGTACATTCCAGCGCACACACTCAGAGGACAGGGTATTAGAGAAAGTCCTACCAGAAGACTCAGCCTGCCTAAGCCCGCAGGCTTCATAATTATTAGGTTTATGTCTCATCTTTTTCATCTTAAAATAAAAGCAGTTAAAGCATGCACTTCGGCCTTTGTGGTCCTAAGTGCTACAATTATCAGCAGTATTTCTCATCAGATTTCTTTGTGCTCCAGGCTATGAAAAATTTTGTCCTCCTTCCAAGAACACTGAAATCTCACCCTGAAGGGACAGAAGAATAGATTTATCACACTCAGCGTGCTGTTGTAGTTGATGTTGTCCAGAATGCGGTTCCTCCTTCTGGCAACTACGTACAACACGGCACGATGTGAAGGCCGGATGGGAAGTTCCACTTGTGTCGCCCACGGGGGCTGAGGAGTCAGAGGGACTCTGTGAAAAAAGCTTAATTTTTAAATTTAATTTCTACTAGCTAGTTATTCATCCCCAGAATGAAGAGACAGAGAGGCAGACAAACAGACAGATAGAGAGAGCAATCTAATATAGTTGTGAAACAACGCAGAAGATTAAAGTCAGCTCCTCAGGGAGAATTCCAAGGGTGGCACAAAGAAAAAGCCAGGTGAGTGACTGATACTCAACGTGATGTGTCAGAAAAATCTTGAATGCTTTGTAAATGAGCTCCTCTCCCCTATGATTCCTTAAAGGTGCATTTTCCCTCAAAGGATAGCTAGGAGACTAATCTATTTCCTTCCTCCTTATCACTGCCCAATTAAGTAGTATTCACTTTTCAAAGGACAAACTAGCTTCTTTCTTCCTTTCTTTCTTTCCTCCTTTCTTTCTTTCTTTCTCCTCAATGTATTTGATATAGGGTCTCACCACACAGCTTGGACTAGTAGCAGTCCTCCTGTTTTCAGCCTCCCCCATGCAGGGATTGCAGGCATGTGCTACCACGCCTGGTCTCTGTGGCTGTCTCAGTGTGCCCAGGGACAGGGCCCACATGGCAAGTGGTTCTGGGTATCAGATTCCAGTCCCTATGCTTGCCTAAGCAGGTGCTTAGTCCACCGAGCTATCTCACCAGAAAATGCCCTGTTCTTATTGAAACTACAAAAGTGTAAGTGACTCAGCCTAATTTACCACACCATGGAGGCAAAAAAGGCCACTGGCTCCAATCACTAATTTTCCCATTCTGCCTGAGCCAAGAAAGTTGTCTGCATAGGTATTGCCAATTCTCTGCAGAAGACACTGGAACTTGGATTTTCTAGCTCATTGTGTCAGACTGAGAAGCTTTGCCCTATATTCTTTGGACATGAAGTTGAGCAACAGCCTTCATGAGGAAATCCAATTCCTGTAATAAAACAGAAAAGTTTAAAAACAGATAGGCAGCTCCATGTCATGTAAGTGGTACTGTAGGAAGCAATTTATTGGAAATGGTGGGGATTTAATTAAGTTCATGAAAAGGATGGGCTCAGTTACGGAGGTCAGATGGAGTTGCCTGGAAGGTTCTATGGTGTGAAATACCCAGGTGGAAACTGAGCCCATCCAACATCAGGGAGGCCTGTGCAGGAAAAGAAAGACACTGTGGACCTGTTCTTTGAATCTTTCCTGGGAAGAGAAACAAGAGTATCAAGACCAGGATGGCCCTATAGGGCCCTGACCCTTAACTGGTAGCTCTCACACCCAGAATTACACCAGACCAATCTATGGACTGACTGAGTAATCCCACTCCCTTGATCTCACTGCACACTCTACATCCAGTCACTTGTGAAAACCACCCCCATGATAGCATGCAGCTTGGGGGGAACACCTAGACACACCCACACCCCCCCTACTGTATGCAGGAGTAGGCACAGTGATGCTGCCATCTGCTTTTACTAAACATGGCAGTAAGATAATTAAGCAGCAAGCAACGTTAGAGGATGCATGCTAGACAGCTCCCCCTGGAAGACTGCAAGTGCAGAAAAGAAATGTTGGCTTCATGGAAACTGTGTGGGCTAAAGCAGGGGCAGGGTGCTGAGTCAGGCGACTCTGAGCCGAGCTGTGGGAAACATCGCGTGAGTTTCAGGAGACGCTGATTTCCGCCTCTTCCTTCTTGGTCGTTTCCCACATCACTTGGACCTCACTTGATTCATCTGAAATTGAAGGCAGTGGACCAGATATGTTGCTAAGATCAAGAATATATATAAAGAGCTCTTGGAACTCAGCAGTTCCAATTTCTCAAAAAATTGGAGAAAAGGCAAAAGACCCACAACATTTCACATCTGACATCCTGAATAGGATGCACAGATGGCAAGGGAGTCTGTGAAGAGATGACTCGCATCATTAACTAGCACAGAAGTATAAAGGAAGATGTCAAGAAGATGTCACTACACAGCTAATTAGGATGGCTAAAACAGAGAAAGAACATGATACCAGCACATGCTGGCACAGCTCTGGAGAAACCAGACCACTCGCATGATGCTAGCGTGTTTGTAAAATGGAACACACACACCCTATACGTGTGCTTACCATATGACCCAGAAACTATTCTTTTGGCATCTATGCCGGAGAGATGAAAACTTATGCTCCCACAAAAGCTGTGGATGAATGCTCAGAGGAGATATGTGCATAATGGTGAAAATAATAAGATAAAAAAGAAACCCAAATATCCTAGGATAATTGAATGGCTAAACAAAAGGTGCTATATCCACTTCATGGAATAGTGTTAAGAACTAAAACAGAGGTCTGGTGAGATAGCTCAGCAGTCTAAAGCATCTGCTTAGGCAAGCTTAGGCAAGAGTAGGGATGGTGGTTCGATCCCTGGCACCACATGCAGCACCAGCCCCACCCCCAAGGCAGGCTGAGCCAGCCACAAAAAAAAAAAAAAAAAAAAAAAAACTAAAACAGAGAAAAGTATTGACCTATGCAACCACTTAGGTACAAATCCAAGGAAGGGCACTAAGTGGAGAAAAAAAAAGAATTCCAAAACTTTATCTACTGCATGATTCAAGTTATGTAACTTTTTTTTTGTACCAGGGATGGAACTAGGACCTTGTGCTTGCCAAGCAGACCCTTATGCTGCTGAGCTATCTCCCAGCCCTATAACATTCTTACAGTGACTTCAAGCTTTGAAGATAAGATCATTTGGTGGGGTGCCGGGTGGCCAGGGGCTGGGACGAGAGCACAAAGGTACATGAATATGACTAGAAAAGGCAGATGGGCAGAGCCTTTCTAATGAGACTAAGATTGGTAGAATTGGTGGACGTCAGTCTCCTAGCTGTGATACTGTCCTGTAGCTATAAAAGGGAAGAGTAGATAAACAACATATGAGTTATTTCTTAGGACTACATTTGAAGCTGATTATCTTAAAATTATTTAAAAATAGTATCAGAAATGCCTTTCATGTCATAGATCAGAAATAAAGAAAATGAGGGCTGGTGAGATAGCTCAGTGGACTAAGTACCTGCTTAGGGCCTGAGCCAGCAACCAAGTCCAGGCATGGTGGTGCGTGTCTATAATCCCAGCACTGGGGAGGCTGAAAACAGGAGGATCACTACAAGTCCAAGCTACATAGTAAACACATTACATTTTAAAAAATAAAGAAAATGACCTCTACCCTTCAACTCCCAGCCATAGGGATGTTCATTTGACAGCAGTTCATTTCTTTAAATGTGTAGTAATTACATATCACGTGCCAAGCATTGTCCAAGAGGCAAGTGCCAAGTGCCAGGCCAGGAGTAAGCCTTGTCCACAGAGAGCTTACAGCTTTCCAGGTAAGACAGACAGCAAACAAATATGCACCTACTAAGCTAGAAAGGACTACTGTGGTGTGTACACAGTGGGACAACCGACCATGCCAGGGTGCTTAGGGAAGACGTTCCCTGAAGGAGGAGGGGGATTGGAAGAGACCAGAGAAGAGCAAGAAGCCACTGAGGGGTGGAGGAAGAGATTGCCCCAGGTGCAGGAAGTGCACTAAACCCTGGAGTGGAGTACCAGCCCGGGACAGGAGATAGAATGGCAGGCAGAGCCAGACCAGGTGAGGCTTCCAGGGCTGTTGGATTTTCCCAAAGGAGCAGAAGAAGAGAGGGGAAAGGTTTGGGCAGTGTGAGAGGTGGTTGCAGCTGCAGGAGCTATAGGAGCTATTTTCAGAACCTTGTGATTACAATAGCAATTCAGTGCTGGAATAAATTACAACAGTGCTTGGGGGAGCATTCTTCTGGAAGAAATTGAGTAGACGGTTAAGGAAGATAAATAACTCACTTCACGTGGGAAAGTATGTAGAAGCGAGCTGGGGTGGGGGCAGGGGAGGACTGTAAATCAGGCCAGAGTAGGAAAGCCGGACACAGCTCCTGTCCCTGGTTTCTGGCCTTTGAAGTAGGAAGGGAGGGTAATGGCTTAGCTGCTGTTGTCACAAGGCTATTCTGCAAAGCTAGAAGAGCATTAATCAGCTGCTGCTTACCTTCACCAACAAGTGGGATAACAGGACAAGATTTCAGGAGACAAGGCAAGACTGTGGCACCCAAGGAAACATACTGCCCAAGCACAGAGGGGCTTCTCCTCCTGCCTCCGAGGCACACGTGTGGGCTCCGGAGCCAGGCAGCGTGCTTGCGGGGCAGGTCCTTTTCTCTTTTCCTCTGCAGTCTCCCCAGCTTCAGGCTGAACTCTGTGTGACTGTCTTTAACTATTTCTAGGACTTAACAAATACTGGCAATGTCAGAGTAGAGAAGCATTTAAAAGCCATGGTGGCCGGGGCCAGTTGCATGGCACTATTCATCATTATATGAATGGCTACCGACCGGGTAGCATCTCCCACGTGTAATTTCTAGGGAAGCAGAAGTGCGAGTGCTATTGACAAGCGACTGAGCAGTAGCTGCTGGCAACCTCTAGGCGGCCAGAGTCCGGGAATGGATCCCATGTGCCTCTGTCACTTAGCAGACAGGTGAGGGGTACAGGACCCAAGTGTATGTGTTTCTCAAACGTGGGAAAGAATCCTCTACCTGAACAGGAACATTTCTTTTTTCCTTTTTGTTGGGATTTTTGTTTTATTTGGGACAGGATCTAAAGGGTCTCACTAGGGAGATTGGACTCACAGCGATTCTCTTGTTTTCAGTCTCCCAAGGGCTGGGATGGCAGGCGCGTATCACTGCTCGCAGTCTCAATTGCCCTCTCAGCGCACCCGGGGGGGTGGGGGGGTGGCGCGGCATGTACTGGAACATTTCTAAGTTGTGCTAAAACTCAGTAAAGGTGAAGCGCTTGCTGTTTGGGACCAGTTAATAATTGATTTGAGAGGATTATACAGGGAAAGTTAAACAAACTAGGGAAGAGGGTAAAGGGGATCAGAAACAATCTAGATACATACTAATTCCCCCAAACAAATATACATACTATATATTATAAACATGCACTAATAATTTTTTTAAAAAATTAGCAGAAGGGCTGGCAAGGTAGCTCAGCACGCTAAGCGCCTGCTTAGGCAAGCACAGGGGCTGGGGATCAAACCACATGCCATGCTGGTCCCACCCCGGGGCCTGTTGGGTCCAGGTGTGGTGGTGCATACCTGTAATTGCAGCGCCGGGGAGGCTGAAAACAGGAGAATCACTATGAGTTTGAGCTGCATAGTGAGACCCTACACTAAATTAATTAATTAATTGATTGCTTGTAATACCACATGAACTCCACTCTATTCCAGTAAATATAGAGAATACTTCTAAAAGATTAAAAAAAAAATTGATTGCTTGCTTTGGCAGAGATACCTGAGCATGTCCAGATGCCCAAAGGATCAATGGATCATTTCAAATAAATTTAATGGAAACTATCACTGTAGAGTCCTTTGTTCAATACAACCAGAGTGGAGTATCCTGAATGGGCTATGGAAATTATAACCTCCATGCCCAGGAGAGCATGAGTGAAGGAAGCACTGTTAGACGTCATACGTGACGTAGCTAGCAGTGCTTGAGCCTCGTTGTAGCACTAGGAGCACCTCACTCAGTCTTATTGACCCATGGGGTTATCCATATTTAGAACCTCTTTCCTTTCTCTGCTGAATGTACTGTATAAATAATCCCTTGTTTTCTCCACTTGCAGGATCTCCAGATTTTCGCTATAATAGAGCAGGCTGTGCAGACATCTGATACACATCCACTCCATAGAGCTATAAAAGTGTTGACAGAGGGCCAGGGATATAGCTCAGCAGCACCAGCATCTGCCTGGCAAGTTCAAAGTCTTGAGTTTGAATCTCATTTAAAAACAAAAAGGGATGTTGACAGAAATACAAATAAAGACACACGCAGGTACTGACTGTTATAAAATTACTTAAAAGTGAAAAATTAAAGAGTCTACCAAGATCAAGCGCTAGGGTAATAAGAACCAGTGAGATCTGTGTCTGTCACCACGGGAGTATGAACTCCAGTGTTGCTGAAGACACCCTGGTATCATTCTTAAAGCTGAACATGGGCACACCCTGGAAGGAGTCTCGGTGTGTGCTTACCAGCTGAGCAAGTGATCCACCAGCAAGTCAGCCAGGACACTTTCTATCCTTCTCATCATTGTCCCCTACCAGTGTCCTTGTGACCTCTCCATGCTCATGGCCATGGGTTCCTGGCCCAACATTTTCCTTTCTGCCAAAAGTTCCCATCAATTCCCAAGCCAAGGACCCGCCCACCACGCCAGATGTCTCACCACATCACATCTGTTAGGACAACTAAGCAACCAATAAATCCAAAGGGTTTGGATTTATCAAAATCAATCAGGGAGCTGATTATCTATCAGCTCCCTGATAGGAGCTGTAGGTCTGTTCCTTGCTGTTGCATTTCGTTCAGAGCTCTGAAAGGAAAATGTGACTTGTTCATACACAATTCAGGAGTTTCTTGGTTCCCAGGCCAAATATTATGTTTCTACACTTCTTTCTACTTCTTCCACTTTGATACTGGCTCAAATATTTGTTTTCCTACTACATCTTCTTGGATGTTGCCTTGGGAAATCCCCCATAGTAAAGATCAAACTTCAGTGTGTTCTGGTCTGGCCCAATCGTCCTTTAATCAGATAAGTCCTGGCCCCCTGGGAGGGTGACTTTACCCAGCTGCTCTTCATTGTGGCCATAACAATGCCTAAAAATAGTCCTGAGCTCAGCCGCAAGAGCTCTCCTGTGTCTCCTTTAGTCAACATCCTCCTCTGAGAGTTCTGACCTCATTAACTGTCCAGGCCTGTTGATTCCCAGTCATTTCCACTTCCTCCCTTTCGGTCACAATCTTGGACACTACCAACAGCCATGGGCTGCGTGTGTACCCAAAAACCACGCACTGAGAACAATTCCTGATGCAACAGAGTCAGGGCGAAGCCCAATGAGAAGTGATTATGCCATGAAGACAAATGGGTTAATGCCACTGAGGCAGGATGGGTCCCTTAGAAAAGGGTAAGCTTGGGTGCCCTGGCCTCTCTCTCAACCTCTTTGCTCTTCTGCCATCTGATGCCTTCTGTTATGTTATGGTATAGCAAGAAGTCCCTCTCTCTGTGTCAGCCCCTCAGTCTGGGACTATCTGACCTTCAGAATTATGAGCCAATTGAATTCCTGTTCTGTTCATCAGCCAATCGGTGATATTCTTCTATAGTCTCACAAAGTGGACTAAGACATCAACTAGTGCTCACATAGCCCGTGAGAGTCTTTCTGTGTTTGCCCTCCCGGTGCTATCAAAAAATCCCTCTCTCATCTTGTACATTTCTTGTACCCACTCATCCACAGGAGCTTCTGCTGCTGATTTTTATTACTGATTTCCTATCTATGGCCTTCAGAAAACTGGTAGAAATTTGCCTCCTCAATCAGAGTCAAACCCGGGGATTTGCCATCTTTGCTATCGGTGTGGGCGTTCACCATCTGGCATTCCCTCTGAGACCCAAAGGATGTGGAGGACACGACTGGAGTGCAATGACGCAGTCAGCACACTGCTCCCGTGGGCCCTGGAGCACACCAACCAGAAGCCACCAGTGTAAGTGCACTTCTTCCTTCCAGGGAGGCTTGTGTCTTCAGAATCTAAGGTGCACCACGCATGGGCTTCTGGGAAGAGCTTTGAGTGGGACTTGGGAGTCCCACAGAACACCTGGAGACTCGGTTTGCTGTGCTCCAAGTCACGGGGGGGGGGGGTCAGAAAGGACAAGAGGACAAGTGAGAAGAGAGGGAGTTCAGGCTCCAGTAGCAGAGCGGGAGAGAGGTCATGCACTGGTCCATGCTGGCCACAGGGTTATCAAATTTCAGAACTGAAAGTGACCACACGACCTGCTTAATTCAACCAGCTCATCTTACAAGGAGAGGTCAGACAGACCACAGAGGGGACCAGACTTGGCCAAGGTCACAGAACTCTCAGGTGGACAGGAGCTACTTCAAACACAAAGTGTCTCCTTTTGTCTATATATTATGGGGAGAGGGACAGACAAACTAAATGGGAAAAAAAGTAGGGCAAGAATAAAGAAAACTTTTGGCTTAAATTAGTTTATCCTATCGGGGGGAAATGCTTGCTGTGTTGAGGCTTAAAAAAAAAAAGCAGAAGTGTAATATAATATGAGCATAATGCAATTAACCAAGGGTCAATGGCACTTCTCAACCAAAAAATCATTTTTATTATTATGACCTTGATTTTTCACAATTAATGGAGATTTTCTCTGGTGCAAGAAATAGTGTTTTCCCTTTCCCCTCCTCTGTGTTTCCATTCTAATGTCTTATTTCTTTCATAGTGATTTTAAATAGATGTGGTTTATGTTTTGTGTTAAACTTAGCAGAATTCAGCGAATTGTGCAGAAGGAAAGGTGAGACGGCTGGGCCAGTGACAGAAACCCACAGGCTGCAGCGGAGACTCTCAGGAGCAGTACACTGAGCACCCATAGAGAGATGCCCGCTGGGGCCTCTGAGGAGAAATCTCCCCCTGATGAGGGGATGCTTTTGGGGGCATTGCTACTTGATCTCTCTCATCCTCCTTCCTCTTTGGGGAAGCTGTGTTTAAAAATCAAAGTTATTGCTGAGCATGGTAGCACATACCTGTAATCCCAGCACGGAGGAGGCTGAGGCAGAAGTATTGCCTCAGGTTCAAGGCCAGCCTGAACTACATAGTAGGACTTTGCCTTAAAAGAAAAAAAAAAAAAAAATCAGAGTTATTTAATTCTTTTGCTTTAAAGTCATGTATAGATTTTAACATCAACAATACAAAATGTTACACAATTGTCTCCTCTAATCCCCAATTTTTTTCCCACTGCTGGGAATTGAACCCCAGAACCTCAATTATGCTAGGCAAGCACTTTATGTCTGAATTATAGCACTGGCCTTCTTTCATTTTTTAAATTTTGAATCTATCTGCAACACATTTTAGTAGAAGGAAAGAGGTACATTTAACTTGCCCATATAGTCACCCTTGGGCTGATGGTACTTATTCGGTGTTCTGTCTGTGTTGACACTAACCTTTCAGAGAAGCTGTTCGTGGAGATACTATTACCATGAGCTGGCCAGATAGCTCTGCTTAGGCAGACACGGGGACCAGGGCTTAATTCCAGTGTGCTTTGCTGACCCCCTCCCCGGGGACATGCTGAGCCAGCAGCTGAGACTAGGCATGGTGACACCTGTAATCCCAGCGCTTGGGAGGCTAAGAACAGGAGAATCACTATGAGTCCAATCTGTGTAGTGAGACCCTATAGACCCTGCACTAAACGCATTTTAGAAAGAGAAAGAAAAGAATGCTGTTACCTAGAGTTGCTGAAGCTATGTTGGGTCTGACAGAGACAGTGAGAAAACTTGCAAAGGTGTCCAGCTTGTATTCTTATAACCCCTGAGGACTCACACATACTCTAGAACTAAACTTTTCCAGACTCATCATTAGATAACAAAGCATTCATTTGTAGTTCAGGCAGCTGTCACTTGAGACTTCCCCTTCCTGCACCCCAAAATACTCCTGCCCCATGCCATTGACCAGTGTCATATTTAAAAACATATCTATCAGGCTTCAACATCCCTCTTTCTCCTACCTTTCTCCCTAAGTAAGGACCAGCTGTCCTGGGAATAGTTTTAAGTTTTTGAAAGGAAGAAGCAAGCGCTGTGGGATGCCACCTTGCTACTCTAAGGCCGTTCTGTTACTTCAGGTCCTTTGTAATCTTTTTTTTTTTTTTTTTTTGGCAGAACTGGGGATTGAACTCAGGCCCTTGCGCTTGCCAGGGAAGTGCTTATTCCACTGAGCCATCTCCCCAGCCCTTATTCTAGTCCTAAACACATTATCTTATCAAATTTAATTAATGCCATTTTCATTTTTCTCTGCTTATCAATAATGTTACAGATCAGAGTTGCCTCCGCAGCAACCCCAGAGTAAAGAAGTCACTTGAGCTAGCCCTTCTGCTGTCTCTCCCTGCACACGTAAGTGTCCTCTCAAGCCAGAGGGTCCATTCGGCAGCAGCTGTCAGTGACCAGGGGGACTAGATACTTCTACTCTGCTTTATGTTCCCCAGAAAATGCCAGAAAGTGCCCACCTATTCTAAATTGCCTTAATTTTACCAACCATTCTTATTATCCTATGAAATATATTATCCTCCCTATGACTGGACTCCCAAGAAATGTGATTCTGATGCTGTTGCTGTTGAGGAAATCAAGTTAGGAAAGGCCTTTCTGATCGTTATTTCCAGACTTCTCTGTTCACAAGCAAAAGAAATGGACCCTGATTGAGAAAAACAAGAGAGCTTAGTGATGGCAGGTGGCTGGCTGGACGTTAGCGGGCCTGTGGAAAAGGGAGGTCTGAAAAGCGTATGCTCCCAGGTACGGATAAGAAACAAGACATCACTGTATTCTGTATTTGTCAGGTCTCAGACCCAAAGCAACCCAACAGAGCATAGGGGTGTTTAAGGTTAGGTGTTGTGGATCACACCTGTAGTCCCAACACTCGAGAGGCTGAAGCAGGAGGATCTTTATGAGTTTGAGACTAGCCTGGGCTACAAAGTGAGCTCAAGTTCAGCCTGAGTTGTACATCAAGACCCTTTCTCAAAAAAATAAATAAATAATAAGAAGAAAAGGCTATATGTTGTATATATTCCTTAATATCTGGCCACCTGACTGTCTGTTTCCACAAAAGGTACACATTATGCCAGCAGTGTGTGGCCAATGACACTGGAAAGGGGCACAGTCTTTAAAGACTTCCCTCCTTGGGCTGAGACTTGGTTTAGAGTCTTTGAGGAGTTGACATTCCAGAGTAACCAGAGAGTAGTGTTGAGAAGCTCAGGCAGGGCGTAAACAAAGCAATAAGCATCATCAGTTTCCCAAGTCCCAGGAGAAACCTCAGGGGGCACAGAAATTGACACCTACACTGGAGCCGAGGTCTGGGTGGTGCTGCCTGCCTTCCTGCATGGAGGCATGGCGCTCTCTGTATCTACTTTACAATAAATTCTACCTGTACCCTGCCACCCGCCTCGGCTGCCTCTGTATCTTGACTGAATTCCTTCACCAAGGATACTGAGGAACCATGGATCAGGGAGTGTGAGGTGGCTTTGTTGTAGGCAGCTGAATTAGATGGAAACATTCTAGGCAGTCAGACAGGGCCAGGCCCTCAAGGAGACAAGATGGAAGACAAGGTGATTGCAACTGGGAAGGGACAGACACTGCTGTAGGGACCATACCTCAAGACCAAGACAAAATAAGAAACACAGCTACATACTTCCCTAGGGATGGGCATCAGGAATTGATATTCTAAATAGGTATTAATCACCTTGAAAGAGCCCAAATGAGTCATTAGCCCAACCCGCAACAGGAAGAGACCTTGTCCCATATTCATGCCTGCTTGCTATGTCACTCGCTTCCCCATTTGGTCCTGGATTTAACTGATTTTACCTAAGCAATGGTGCTTGTAATCTCATTGGTTGACCATAGCTTTGTCCCACCTCATGCCCATCTAAGTGAGTTCCCATGTCTTCACCACCTTAGACCCACCTTACCACATGGTTTTCTCTATAAAAGTCCCTGGAAGAGACAACCTCCTGGGATCTACCCACTCAGGGGGCCCTCCTCCTGTCCCTCTCTTGGACAGGAGCTTTGTTTCCCTCAATAAATATATTCTTCTCATAACCTCTGTTCCTAAAGTTCATTCTTTGGTTTTAGAGAACACAAACTCGTCCCAGGTACATTTTAGGTTGGAAGATCAGTTTTTCTCTCTGTGTCATGTGGAGGTTTCCCTGTGTCAGGTGCCTGGCTATGTCAGAGCCTGGCTTTGTGGTGACAGCAATACCTCATGAATCATGCAGGTAAAAGACAGTGCTGAGCTCAGAAGATGAAAGAATAGCAGTGCTGGAGATCACAGTGATCAGAATTAGCAGACAGGCTCTCGGGGCTCTGCCGTGGGGTGACACAGTCAAAAAAGGCATTGATTCTAAGAATACCATAGGAATGGGGAAGAACAGTTTCCCTGTGATGCATGAGGTGCTTTTTCAAGGAAAGAGGAGCATGTACTCCTCAGGTGAGCTATGCTGGGAATGCGTGGGTGTGGAGAGAAGTAAACCCCATTGACAAAACCTGTTTACGTCACAGGCCCCAAGGAATTATGGGAGCAGTATTTGGATCTACGTAAAGGCAAGAAGGAGAGCGCAGTATGGCATTGTTTGTTTCCCAGGATTTGTGCCTACTGGTTCTCACCAACTATGGAAAGGCTTGGACTAAAGTTGGGAAGTCCTGTTACTGGGGAAGCATTGGCTTCCTGCAGAAGGGGGACAGGGTGGCATGGAGTGAAATGTGCTTCACATGTCCACTGCAGATAGGTTGAAATCCTCCCAAGAGGAGGCTCAGGAACTGTGGCAGCTCTCGCTATGGTCCTTGCAAGTGGACCGTGGTCCCACAGCCAAAGGAAGGTCTTTAGCCCCTGTCTGAGTCCCCTCTCTCGGCACCTTGATGACCCCTCCAGCGAAATACACCTACCTCAGCCTCAGTGCTTTCAGATGACTAGATTCTCCCCCATGGGAAGGAAGGCCTGGCCAGACTACCTGTGTAACTGCTGATGTAACATCTTGCTCAGATCTGGAGAGAGGCTTCTGTCTGCGACCAAGATACTGAAACTCAGCCTGGGGTGGAACAGCCCATTGCCCTGGGAAGCCTCTTTCACTTTGTGTACTCAGCAATTTCCATCTTGCCTTCTCACCCAATTTAAAATAGAAACTGGAGCCCCTGCTTTCTAAGGTTAACCTTGAGGTGTGAGGGTATTTGTTTGTTGTTGTTATCACCATATGTTTGGGGGGTGTTGGTGTGGGAGTATTTGAAAGAGTTTGGGGTACACCTCTAGGCCTGCCTTTGGCAGAAGCTATTGCCACCCCTTCCTGCTCAGGGCACCCACATTTCTCCAAAGACACATGTGGACCTATTCACTCAAGACTGATTTCACCATTTGTCCTGTGGCCCACGCCACAGGACATGGGCAATCTGTTCAGAGTGCACTGGGACTCCCCAAGCAGTCCCAACTGTGCAGGGCCCTGTGGAGCCTCACAGATGCCCATGTTGAAGCCATCCTGTGCCCATCACACCAAACTGTCGTCACATCACCAGCAGTTCAAAGACTGGTGAAGGTTAGGAGGTAGAGGGAGGTGGGGGAGGAGTGAAAGGAAGACATGCAGGGTAAGGGGATGTAAAGAGAATTAAGAGGTGTTATGTACGTGCACCGATTCCCCATGATGAATGTGATCATTATGTGCTGTGAACATGGACTAAAATGCTGTGGGGCCTGAGAGAGTTCCCCCCTCCTTCTCATCCTGTTCTTTCCCAAAGCTGTCTCTATGCACAACTTTCACACAAAAGTCCCAGCATGAGAGAAGATAGTAGAGGGAAGGAAAGGTTTGTGACACAGGGAACAAATTATCTGGGGTGGATGACCTTCAAATGATATAGGGGAAAAATGAAACTCAACCTGAAAGGTACTTGGGACCAATTTTTGTTCTCTGTAGAGAGCTGCGAGTAGCCACGCCTTAAAGACGCAGCCACACCTTAAAGACGGCGCTGGCTTCCTCTTTCATCCTCACCTGGGGGTGGATGCTCTCCATAGCAAATAACTTCTCGTTTTGGCTAAGGCTAAGGACTAGGGCGTTGCTTCCGTGTACCTGGACCTATCGGCTGTGCCCACGTGGCACTCCGGGGTTGGACGCCCACTGGTTCAAAGCCACGAGCGGGCTTCCCCTATGTTAGACGAGGAGGAGAGACTAGGAGCAGAGACTAGGAGCAGGTAGAGAGCAGTGAGACTAGGAGGAGGAAGAGAGGAGAAGGAGGAAGGAGAAAGCAAGAAAGCTAGCTAGCAGGAGAAGTAGTATTGTATAGGGGTCCTGAATAAACCGTGGAAAGAAGAGCTGGTTGTCGCGTCTTCCTTGCCGGCCGAGGTTGCGCGCGACAGTTCTCTAAAACCAAAGAATGAATTATAAGAACAAATGGAGGTTATAAGCAGTATATACTTATTAGGGGAAAGAAAGCTCCCTGTCCAAGAGAGGGACAGGAGAGGGGCCCAAGCGGGTGGTCCCCAGGAAACTGTCTCTTCCAGGGACTTTTATAGAGGAAAACCATGTGGTGAGGCGGGTCTAAGGTAGCAGTGAAGACATGGGAACTTGCTTAGTTGGGCATGAGGTGGGATAAAACTATGGTCAACCAATGAGACTACAAGCATCATTACTCAGGTAAAATTGATTAAATCCAGTATCTAATGAGGAAGTCATATGGCAAACAGGCATGAATATGGGACAAGTTCTCTTCCTGTTGGGGGTTGGGCTAGTGATTCATTTGGGCTACTTCAAGGTGATTGATACCTATTTAAAATATCAATCCCTGATGCCCATCCCTAGGGAAATGTATAGCTGTGTTTGTTTCCTCTTTTGTCTTGAGGTCTGGTCCATAGGGTAGTGTCTGTCTCTTCTAAGTTGCAAAGTCACCTTGTCTCCCATCTTGTCTCCTTGAGTGCCTAGCCCTGTTTGACTGCATGTATTTCTATCTAATTCAGTTGCCTTCAACACTTGTATTTGTCAGGGTGGCCAGTGTTCTTTGCAGATATAGAACTAATGTTAGATAGATGGACAGATGGATGGATGGATGGATGGATGGATGGATGGATGGATGGAAAGTGTAGATGGATTGATGGATGAACATATAGATAGAACAATGGATGCATGAATGGATGGATAAAGGGATGGATGGATGGGATTTACTTTTATCTTGTATTTATTTTGCAGTGCTTATATTGGATTCAACTGGCCAGCCTGCCCACCATGGGTTCCAGTATTCAGGAGAAAATGTTTGTAAGAAGGGATTGGGTTTATTGAAGACACATCCTGAGGAAAGTAACAGGCAGAGGGACTGGGTCCTATGATTTGTTGTAAGTAAATTACATTATCTTGCCTCACATGGTTAGGAGGCAAGAAGCCTCATGATCTGGAGTCAACACCCAATAGATCCCAAGGAGCCAGTGACACAGGTCCAGTATCTGCCTGAGCACCGATAGCACTGTTGTTCTGAGTCCAAGCCAAGTCCTAGTCCAAGAACCAGGAGAACCTAGTGTATAAACTCCGGTCCAAACTTACTTGGATGGCATATGTTTCAGCTCTAAGCAGTCAGGCAGAGAAAAGAAACATTCCCTTGTTCCACCCTCTGCTTCTGTGCCAACTCCCAATGGATTGGATGAGGTCCAAATGCATTTCAGGGGGAGTTGGCTCAGCTAGGGCCTCTAACTGAAATGTCACTGTCATCCAGAAACATCTTCACAGACACCGAGAACTACATTTCATCACATGCCTGAGCATGCCCAGTCCAGCCCAGTGACACTGGAGACTGAGCATCGCAAGCTCTTCTCTTCACCTATCCTGAGATTCCTTCCCATAGTAGAGAGTGAAACCTATCTGGAGCTCCAAGACGAGGCCTAGGAATAAAATCTTCCACCACATGCTGACCTCTGCTGCCCACCTCCCTCTGGAGATGTCACAGCCATTGATTCCCTCTCTGTCCCCAAACTCTGACCTTTCTCCTGCTGTGCTGGGTGACAACCCCTCTGGCTGTGTGGCTGGGCTTTTAGTTCTCGCTAAGTTCAATAGCTTGCTGCATTAAGACCAGCAGAGGATCTGAGGCCCTCACTCAAGTTGCTTCCAGCAATGCTCTTCTCCACAGCAACTCCCTGGGGCCAGAATGTGCCTTTCCTCCTTGTGTCCCTCCCTCCTTCTATCCCAGTCTCCCTTTCTTTCTTTTCCTGTATGTCTTGTTCACTGCTTAACCCTGGATGAGTAACTTAACCTACTAAGTGGTGCTGCTAAGTTTTTTGTCTCACCTACTCTTCTGTCCAGAATAGAAGAAAAATTGAACACAAATCCTGTGGTCCTGATCATTCACTTGCTTCTGAATGTACCCAGGGGCTTCACAGGGTAGCTGTATCCTCAGTGTCACAGTTGGATGAAGAGAGAGAAAGAACAAAAAAAAAAAAAAAGAAGAAAATTCAGATAAGTACTAATGTGACTTTACTGGGGGACCTCAATACCCCACTGTCATAAGTAGGTCAACTAAACAAAATCAACAAAGAAATACCAGTTTGAACCAAATCTTTGAACAAATGGCTTAGTTGATATCTACGGAGTGTTCCACAGTACAACAATAGAATGTATACTATTTTCAGCTCCACCTAGGATGTTCTGCAGAATAGACCACATACTAACTCATAGAACATGCTTAAGTAAATGTAAAGGAATTGGAGTTATCCCATACATATTACTGTGGAGAGCCATCCAAAGCTTGGCCTCTGACAAAGTCATGTCAAGTCTGAAGAATCTGCAAAGCAGAGCTCACATGGATGTGTCTCCGCAAACCCCCTGAGAATTGTTAGGTTCATGATTCTCATGAACGGGAGCACACAACTAATCACCTAGGGTTTTCGCACAACTTAATTAAATGCATAAAATTCTTATAGAGGTTGACTGTATGTCTCCTACCTTGTAAACCTGGAGAAATGTCCAAGCCTAAGCCAGGAACATTCAAGGAATGTTCAAGGAATAACAAGGAAGCTTAAAGTCAAGATTTGAGGCAGCAAGAAAGAACCCCTGAGAGCAGAGAGTTTTGATAGGGCAGAAATAGTACAGAGATGACAATGGCTCATTAAATTTCCATGACTACTCCTAGTTTGTACTGTGTACTCATATTAATCAAAATTTAAATTGTTTTTTGCTTGTAGATGAAAACCACATCTGTTAATCTTGCATGAAGAAAGTGTATGTAATTACTCATGTATAAACAAAGGCTACTGATTTTTCTCTGGGTTGGAGAGACACACTCTTCTTCCCTCCTACCCCCATTATGTTTCTGATTCTTTCTCCTCAGGTTGTTGTTCCCTGGAAGCTGAGGCAGGACCTCTGCATATTACCAAATCATGGTGCAGTAAAATTGGAAACCAACTGCAAAGACAACAATATGCAATCTATGAATTGTTGTAACTGTTCTACTAACCTATTTTGAAACTTTCATTGCTATTTTTTCTCATTACAATGAATAAAAAATTGGAAATCAATGACCAAAAAACCCACAAAAATTGCATAAATGAATGAAAATTAATAGCACCATACTAAACAACCAAAATGTCACAGATGAAATTAAAGATGAAATTTGACAGTTTATACAACTAAATGATAAGACCAATATAATATATTAGAACTTATGGGACACAATGAAAGTGGTCCTATGAGGGAAATTTATAGCAGTGAATTCCCACATCAGAAAAACAAAGCAAGCACAAATAAATAGCCTAGTATTGAACCTCAGGCATCTAGAAAAATAAGAGCAAGTTATGCCAAAAGCATGTACAAGGAGGCTATTATAAAGATCAGAGGTGAAATTAATACAACTGAGACTAAGTAAAACAATACAAAGACTCAAGGAATCAAAGAGTTGGTTCTTTGAAAGATTAAATAAAATACAGAAATACTCAGCTAATCTTATGAAAAACAGTAAAGAAAAGATTGAAATTTATGCAATTAGGAATCAAAGGGTAAGATCACAACAGATCCAAAAGAAATCCAAAAGATCATCAATATCTACTTCAAGAACCTGCACTCTAAGAAGATGAAAAACACAGAAGAAATAGATGGATTCCTTGATGCATGTAAATTACCAAAGCTGAGTCCAAAAGATATAAAAATTCAGGGCTGGTGAGATATATCAGTGGTCTAAAGTGTCTGCTTAGCAGGTGCAGGGGACCGTGGTTCAACCTCCGGCACCACATGCTTTCCAGCTCCACCCTCAAAGCAGGTTGAGCCACTTCCAAAAAAATAAGATAAAATTCTAAGTCATCCCATGCCAGTCAAACAAATGAAGAAGTAATTAAAAATTTACCAACGAGGAAAAGCTCAGGTCCTGATGAATTCAAAGCTAAATTCTGTAAGAAACTTAGAGAACATGTAAATCCACTACTCCTCATTTTAATGAAATTAAAGGGAAGTAACACTCCTAAACTCATTTCTGAAAGCAAGCATTACACTGATACCAAAACTAGAGAAGGGTACAACCAAAAAGGAGAAGGAGGAAGAGGAGGAGGAGGAGGAGGAGGAGAATTATTACAGGCCAATCTTCTTAATGAATATAGATGCAAACTTCCTCAATAAGATACTGGCAAACAGAATTCAGCAAATCAAGATTATACATTATGACCAATTAGGGTTCATCCCAGGAACACAGGGATAGCTCAGCATATGCCAATCAGATGTGCAGTAAACCATATTAACAAAAACTACATGATCATCTCAATAGATGTAGAAAAAAACATTTGCCAAAATCTAACACCCATTTGTGATAAGAAAAAAAAAAAAACTCTACACAAAATTGGAATATGTGATCTTTATCTCAATCTGATAAAAGCCACCTGTGAGAAACCAACAGCAAACATCATATTAATTAGCCAAGAAACAGAAGCTTTCACTTTAAAATCAGAAGCAAAATGAGGGTGCCCACTATCACCATGTAGGAGACACTTCCTGGTCCTCGTCTCAGTCCAAGAAACCAATATTTGTAATCCCAAAGTTATGTTATTGGAATCCCATCAAGTTGACTCCAATCTACCACTTTCCATGCAGCCCACGGCGAAAATGAGGACACTAAATTATATTTTTAATCATCGGGGAGTCAAGGGGCTCTAGGTCCAGCCACGAAGATGGCTTCCCGAAACCAAGAGAGCGACCCAGGGCCTCTCCCCGTTTTTATTCAGTGAGGGAGTGGCTTGAGGACTGAGAATTGTGGGAAGTAGGTGACTACTATGAGCTGAGCTAGGTATGGGGTCTACATTTACCTCTGCCATATGCAGAGGATATGCAGAGAGAGTAATCTGCATTATATAGTATTTAATGTTTTGGGAAGTCTAGGGCTTCAGCTTTGATGTAGTCTTTCTTTTTTTTTTTTTGTCTTTTTGAGGCAGGGTCTCACTATGCAGTTCAGGCTGGCCTTAAGCTCACTTTGTAGCCCAGGCTGGTCTTGAACTCACAACAATCCTCCTGCCTCAGCCTCCCAAGTGCTGGGATTACAGGCGTGCGCCACCATGTAGTCTTTCAAGCCCCAGGAAGTCATAGCCTCTATCTCGAAGCTCGATCCCAGCTGGCAGTGCGGAGCATTAGCTCTACCATCCTGTCTCCACCCGGCTCACATTAAGGAGCGGCAGGCTTAACGGGGAAACAGGCATGCCACCTTCAAAGACTATCACCAGCACCTCAGCTAGACCAATACACATTGCTTAAGGCCAATTGAGGATAACCAGAAGTCCTAGCCAGCTCTCTACATAACAATACAAGGAAATAGGATCAGGCTCAGTCAAAATGGAGACAGTCGCTCTTCTTTCAAGGAGAGCTGCTGGGTGTGCCCTCCACATCACCACCCCTATTTAGTATCAGAGATTAGCCAAAGCAATTAGACAAGAGAAAGAAATAGGGAGAGAAGAGGAAGCAGTTAAATTATCAGTATCTGCAAAGGATGTGATACTATGCATAGAAGACCCCCAAAACCTACCACAAGACTCCTGGAGTTAGTAACTGAATTCAGAAGCATACAAAGATGTAAAGTCAAAACTGAAAACATCAAGAGCATTCCTTTACACAAGTACCAAACTCACTGAGAGAGAAACTAAGGAAATAATGCCTTTCACAATAGCATACAGAAAAATGAAATACTTAGAATTCAATCTAATGAAAGAAGTAAAAGAACTTTAGATTGAAAACTGTAATACCCTGAAAAAGGAGAAAAAAGTGGATAACAGAAAATGGAAAGATAGCCTTTTTTCTTGGATAGGCAGAACTAACAGAGTGAAAACTGTCCAAACTGGTAATAGCTGTTCCTTTAAAAGACCAGCAGAAATCAGCAGTACAATTATGCAAATTATCCTACATGTATACATGAATGCATCTTTTCCCTTCTTTCTTTTGTCCTTTTCCTTATCCCAGCTTTTCCTTCCCATTTATTATAAAAGTTGTTGTTACACATTAATATCTGGTGACCTAAATAACCTAATATAACTAACCTAAATAATTAATTTGAACAGAACATCATGCAATACAGCAACCATTGTTAAATTACTATTACTTTGTTTAGTGAATTTTTGTATCATTTCTAATGCTTTTTCTTTTTTACTATTTTGTGTTTGTAGAAAAAAAAAAGTCCATACTTCCAAAACTCTTATGCAAATTTAACCCAATCCCAATCAAAACACCAATAACTTACCTCACACAATTAGAGAAAACAATCCTAAAATTAATTTGGAAACAAAATAGACCTGAAATAGCAAAAACAACTTCTGAGCAACAAGGGCAAGGCAAGGCCTGGTGTGGTGGCACAGACCTGTAATCCCAGCACTCGGGAGGCTGAGGCAGGAGGATTATTGTGAGTTGAAGACCAGCCTGAGCTACAAATGAGCTTAAGGCTAGCCTGACTGCGTAAAAAGGAAAAAAACAAAGACAAGGCAAGGAGTATCACAATCCCCAACTTGAAGCTATACTACAAAGCTATCATAAGAAATAATATCATCCTTGAAAAATAAAACAGAGCTGAGGATCTGGAACAGAACAATGGAGGACAAAGCAACTCCAAATGCCCTCAGCCACCTTATCTTTGCTACATGGGACAAACACCTTCCCTGGAAGATAGGCTCTTTACAGATAGTGCTGGGGAACATGGCTTTCCACACACCAAAGATTAAACCTAGACTCATGTCTTTCATTAAAGAAAGTCAAAATGGATCAAAGATCTAACTGTTAAATCCAAAATAATCTACTGGAAGATAAAATTGGTAAAACTCTTGAAGACATTGGTGGAGGTGAAAACTTTATGAACAAAACTCTGATTGAACCGGAAATATTATAGAGTCAACTAGGATCTCATCATATTAAAAAGCTTTTGCACAGCAAGAGAAACCACCAATAGAGTAATAAGACAGCTCGTAGAATGAGAAAAAATTTTACCACCTATTCTTCATACAAAGCAGTAATAGCTACAGTATATAATGAACTCAAAACATTAAAACCCCTCAAATTTAAAAGACTTACTCCAAAGATGGGCATTTGAAATGAATAGACACTTCTCAGATAAAGAAGTAAAAACAACAAATAAATATACTACAGATGTTCAACACCATTGGTCATTCTAGAAAGGCAACTTAAAACAACACTAAGATCCCATCTTATTCCAGAAAGAATGGCTATTATCAAGAAATCAATCAATAACAAATGCTAGTAGGGCTGTGGGGGAAAAGGAACCCTTCTCCATCATTGGTGGGAATGTAGGTTGGTGCAACCACTGTGGAAATCACTGTGGAGAGTCCTCAAGAAAATTAGACAAGTGGTTCCATTTGACCCCCTATTCCACTTCTTGGTATCTCCTGAAAGAATTAAAAGCCTTATACCACAATAATATTGCACATTCCTATTTATAACAGCACAGTTTTTCACAGCTAAATGTTGCAACCATCCCAGGTGCCCATCAAAGGATCCATGGATAAAGCAAATGTGATTCCTATACAGAGTACTATTCTTCCATAAAGGATAAACTTGAGACATTTTTAGGTAAATAGATGCACCTTGAGCCTGAAGCTTTAAGTAAAATAAATCAAAAGCAAACGCTGCACTATTTGTCTTGTGTGAGAAAGCTGCAGCATGAAAAAGGATCAAAATGGGGGACAGATATTGGGGAGCAGCAAGGAAATGCTTATCAAAAATGTACCAACAAAATTAAGTTTAACTTATAGTCAACTCCCATGATCCTCTCCTCCTTTTCACCATCTTCCGCCTTGCCTGCCAGCTGCCACCATGAAGGTCGAGCTGTACAGCTTCAGCTGGTGCAAGATCTGCACAGGACACGGAAGGCACTATGCCGGGACAGACGGGAAGATCTTCCACTTTCTGAATGCAAAATGTGAGTCTGCATTCCTTTCCAAGAGAAATCCTTGTCAAATAAACTGGGCTGTCCTCTACAGAAGAAAGCAAAAAAGGAACAGTCGGAAGAAATTCAGGAAAAAAGAACACGACGAGCAGTCGAACTTCAGAAGGCTGTTGCTGGTGCATCTCTTGCTGACATAATGGCCAAGAGGAATCAGAAACTAGAAGTTAGAAAGGCCTGAAGAGAACAAGCTATGAGGGCTGCCAAGGAAGCAAAAAAGGCGAAGCAAGCATCTAAAAAGACTACAAAGGCTGGTGTTAAAGCTCCCGCAAAGGCAGCACCTAAGGAAAAGATTGGGAAGCCTGTGAAAGAGTTTCTGCTCCACGAGTTGCTGGAAAACGCTAAATTGGCAGAGCAGATTTTCAAATAAAGATCTATGATTCTACTTTGTGCTGGATTTTTACAGTGGAAATGTTGGATCTATGTACTAATAGGTGAACTATCAAATTAAGAATTTAAGACAGAAAAATTAAGATATCCTAGGAATGGAGTTGTGGATCATTACAGTGGGCATACTAAGTATGCACGAGACCAAGGACACTTCCTCTGCTCTCAGTGCCAAAACTAAAAATTCTGTTCCTTGGCACAGTGCCTCCTAAGACCAATCTTTTGGTTGGTAAGATATTAAAGGATATAATAGCCCTATAGTTGGATGTTGGCTTTCTTCTGTTTATATAGGATTCTGGTTACAAGGCTACAAAATGTTTGCACAGATTTAGTTTAACTTGATTAAAAAATAAGCTCTTCTGTCAAAATTAATTTTAAAAACAGAAACTGGTTTCTCACAGTCCAAATCCTCCTCACAACTCCATCCTTACAGACTCCTTTGAAAAAGCAGAGAACAGAGGCACTGTGCTCACACCCACAGTCATTGTGAGAAGCTGAGTTAGATAGAAATAGTATAGGCAGTTAGGCAGAGTCAGGCCCTCAAGGTGACAATATGAAAGACACAATGTCTTTGCAGTTCTGGGGGAGACAGACACTCCTGCTGTGGGCCAGACCTCAGGACAAGAGATCAAACAAATACAACTACATATCTCCCTAGGGATGGGCATCAGGGATTAATACTTTTTCTTTTTTTTTTCAGAAAACCAGGGATTGAACTCAGGCCCTTGTGCTTGCCAGGCAAATACTTATTCTACTGAGCTATCTTCCCAGCCCCCAAGGATTGATATTCTAAATAGGTATCAGTTACTTTGAAAAAGCCAAGAGTTAGAGGCCGGGGAGATGGCTCAGTGGAATAAGTACTTCCCTGGCAAGCAGAAGGGCCTGAGTTCAATCCCTGGTTCTGACAAAAAAAAAAGAAAGAAAGGAAGGAAGGAAGGAAGGAAGGAAGGAAGG
The DNA here is from genome assembly GCA_004027165.1 of Ctenomys sociabilis. Taxonomy (NCBI): domain Eukaryota; kingdom Metazoa; phylum Chordata; class Mammalia; order Rodentia; family Ctenomyidae; genus Ctenomys; species Ctenomys sociabilis. The sequence goes on along the minus strand of PVKA01006032.1, from coordinate 34,760 downwards.
AAGGAAGGAAGGAAGGAAGGAAGGAAGGAAGGAAGGAAGGAAAGAAAAAGCCAAGAGTCACTGGCCCAACCCCTACATGAAAAGCCCCTGTTCTGTGTAAGGAGCTATTGAGCAGCCGCGCCCTAAAATGGCGCTGCGGGCTAGGCTGAGAAGCTTCTGCATACTTATCTCTGGGCTGTGGTTAAGACCATACTTGGAGGTCTAATGTATCTTCCTGTTTGCATAGATGTAGTCCGCCTATAGAGATAGGCCAAGTGGCAGACTGTCATTGGGACGGGGTTTCTATATGAGGGCCTAACGGGAAATGCTCGGGGCAGTCACAACGCCATGTAAAGAAGCTCAATAAAGAAATCTGTGTGTGAAGGAAGGAACGGTGGTCGCGTGTCTTTCTGCAGGCAGGAGGCGCGCGACAGTTCTGTATTCATGCCCACTTGCTGTATGACCCATTTGCCCATTTAAACCTGATTTAATCAATTTTACCTGAGCACATAATCTTATTGATGGAGCATTGGTTTTGCCCACCCCATGTGTGAGTGCCTCTGTTTTGCACCTTAGACCCACAACACCTCATGGTTTTGTGCTATAAAAATCCCCAGAAAAGGCAGATTCTTTGACAACCCACTCAGGTCCCCTTCTGTCCCTCTCTCAGACAGAACATTTCTTTCCCCCAATAAATATTCTGCTCTTAACCTCTGCTGTTCTTAAAATTCATTCTTCAGATTTTGCAAAGCAAAACCCTGTTCCAGATATCTTTCAGATTGAGTTTCATTTTCCTGTATCATTTGGAGGTCCCACAGAGATCAGGAAAATCAGGGTAGACCAGGTGCATTTGGAGGTCCAACCAAGATCAAGAAAGATGGGGCAGACCAGGTGTGTCTCCCCTCCTTAAAGAACTCCTGTGCTTGTTCAGCCTTTTGTCTTCCTCCTCCAAGCCACTTCCTCTGTGGGCTTCCTGCAGCTCCTCCCTGCTGGGTAATCCCAGGCTTCTGCCTGCACCTCTAGCTCTCCGTCCTCCCAGGGTGCACCTGTTAGCATTTGATGCCCAGAAACTTGGTCTGGGGGCTCAATCTGACATTGACAATGGTCACCAAGTATCACCTGGCCCTGAGAGACATGATTCAGAACATGAAGTCTCCCTTCTCCCTTCTCTGCTTAACTCACTCAGTTTGCCCATGTCATCCACAGCTGCATGATAATTACAAGAATGCGCCAATAGCTTCCACTCCAGACCTCTCTACACTCAGGTAGCAAGTTCTTAACGCCCAGGATGGTGATGATTTATTTCTCCTCTCTCATAACAGAAGCCAAGGCCTCTTCCAGGGTCTTTCATGCGTCCATCTGGATGCACTGTGAATTAAAAGCAGCTTTGGAGGCTGGGGAGATGGCTCAGTAGAATAAGCACTTCCCTGGCAAGCACAAGGTTCTGAGTTCAATCCCCAGTTCCACAAAAAAAAAAAAAAAAAAAAAAAAAAGTCATAAAGGCAGCCTCATTTCTCTCACCAGGCCCAAAGTCATGTCCTGAAGGGGCCTTCTGCTTTGTAGAGGTTAGAGCACTATGGGCTCCCCTGGGCCCAACCCCAGGTTGAGCAAGGTCCCTAGAACAGATATTGGCAAAGGTTTTCCATAAAAGGGCCAGGTAACAAACAGTTTAGGCTTTTTGAGCTGAGAAGCAAATCAAAGCTATCATGTGGGTGTCTACATGGCCACTTTAAATATAAATGTTTTACTTTTTAAATTTTTATTGGGTTTTTTTGTTCTATTTTGTTTTGCAGTTCTATTTTGCTTTGTTTTGTCTATACAGATTCTCACTATATAATTAAACTCACAATACCCTTAAACTCACTATGTAGCCCTGGCTGGCCTCAAACTTGTGGCCATTATTTGCCTCAACCTCCCCCATTGTGGGATTATATAGGCGTGTGTCAGTACAGCGGGCACACATTTTCACTTTTTTTAATTTTAACTTTCATTTGCTAAGATTCTATCTGGTTGTTGAATAGGCCTATGCATTTTCAGATCTCTTGGGGTTTTTTTACTGTCTGCTGGATAATGTCTTTTCTGTGTTCAGTATATGAAAAGGCTCACGCTGACCCCCAGTCAGTGAGGGAGGGTCCTCAGGAGCAGCAGCCTCTGTGGTGCACCACCTCTCCCCCTTCTGACTTTTCTCTCGATGCTGTTTCCTCAGATGCAAGCCTTCTTGGAACAATGAGCTTCAGCTCATGGGATTTCCTGCCTAAGAGTCCTTGAGGCTTGGGTTAGCAGGGGTTCCTTTGAGAGGAGCTCCATGTGAGTCCAGCTAGAGAGAAGACCAGCTCTTGGCCACAACTAAGCACACCTTCAGCTCCACGTTTTCAAACTTTGTGTCCATTTGTGTGTTAGTCACTTTTCTTTCATTGCTGGGACAAATTACCTGATGTCCAAATTAAGAAAGGAAAGGTTTATTTATCTCTCCATTTGTGGAGGTTTCAGTGTATGATCAGCTGACTCCAAGGCAGGGTGGCACATGGCAGAGGGCAGCAGTTTAAGGCAGCAGAAGACATCAAAGGCAACAAGAGCACGGGGCAGCGAGATAGCTCAACAGACTAAGCACCTGCTTAGGCAAGTGCAGGGATCAGGGTTCGATCCCCTTTCCTACATCCCATGCCAGCCCTGCCCCCAGGGTGCACTGAGCCTGCAACCGAGTGTGGGCGTGGTGGTGCACACCTATAATCCCAGCACTGAGGAGGCTGAAAACAGGATCACTATGAGTCTGAGCTGCATAGTGAGACCCTGCACCAAATACATAAAAAATAAATCAACAAGAGAAAAAGGGGGAGGAGCAGCAAAAGTAAGCCTTTCTCCCTCCCTTATAGCACACGCAGGCCATGCCCCCCAGGGCAGGTGCAGCACTCACACCTTCAATCCCAGCACTAAACAATGAATCAATCACAAGCTCTAGATTCTGCTGCCTCCAAAAAGCCCCCCACCTCCACCTCCTCCATGATTGCCTGAGGCTTTGGGAAAACATCCAGACACAAGCCATAACAATTTAGCTGCCAGCTGCAGAAAGCCAGCCCTTGGTTATAGCCTCCAGCTCTTCCTTCTCCATCCAGAGCCATGGCTGGGCCAGGCAAGTTTGCTCTGTGAATATGGGTGAGGGAATCTCAGGGGCTCTTGGTGTGAACTTTCACGGAGGAAAGGTGATTTGTAGGGGGATCTCTGACATGACTGCTTGTCCTATGTGCTCAATAGGCATTGCATCCAGTTCTCTGAGCCACGAGAGGGTAGACAGCAGTCCCCAAAGAAGCCTTTCACTTACACCCTCACTTCTCTGTTGGGCTTCATGCTTCTTTGTTCATTTTATTGTTTACTTTTCTAGTAGCATTGTGATGTATTTTAAAAGTTTGTTGAAGAGCTGGGCATTGGTGCATGCCCACAATCCCAGCACTCAGGAGGCTGAGGCTGAAGGATTGTTAGAAATTTGAGGTCAGCCTGGACAATGTAGGGAGAAATTGTCTCCAAAAACCCAGAAAATACATAAGAGCTATTGTCTACTTGAACTATGAGCTCAAAGGTTCCAGTCTTTGAGATGGTTCCCTATGGTCCTTAAAAATCAATTTAAAAAAAAAAAAAAAAATGCAGGCCAGGGAGTTGGCTCAGTAGAATAAGTGCTTGCCTGGCAAGCACAAGGGTCTGGGAAAAACAAAAAAGGGAATTGATATTAATAAAAATAAAAAATATAATAAATTAGAAAAGAATACAGAATTTTACTAAACAAGATTATAGGAATCTATAATTCAACAATGGCTGTTATGCTGAATATTGTTCTCTTCAAATTAGTCATTCAGATTACCAGACATAAGCATGCAAATTTAGCTAAATAGCTCAGTAGATTAAAGTGCCTGCAAGCAGGTGCAAGGCCTGGGGATTAGATCCCCTGAATCTGCCATGCCGGCCCCGCCCCTGGGCACTATGAGACAGCGATTGAGACTGGGTGTGAGGGTTTGTGCCTGTAATCCCAGCTCTTTGGAAGCTGTAAACAAGCAGATCACTGTAAGTCTGATCTAACAATGAGGCCCTGAATACCCTGTAGACCCTTCCCTAAAATACAAAAACAAAAGCAAAAATTGATCCAAAAAATTAAAGCACTAACTGTTCTTTTCAATAGATCAATAGAAATCAGCAGTACGATTGTCTCAGGTATTCTGTGTATACACACCGATATATTTTTCCCTTCCTTTGCTTCTTTTCTCCTTTGGCCCATGCCAATTATTCCTCTTCTTTGAGCAGCTTCTTCCCCTTTCATTACATCTCCTGTACCTTTCAGGCTTTATTTCCTCTTTCAGGTTCCCACACTAGGGAGACCATACAGTGCTTGCACGTGCAGGTCTGATTTAGTTCACTCGGGAGTATGGTCTACAGCTAGGCTCCCCTGCATCAAGGGTGGTAAGGGCGGCCAGCACAAGGCAGCAGGTGCGATGGGTATGTTGAAGATTCAGCTTCCCATCTGCTCTTCCTCTGCTCCCTGTCAAGAGCACAGCAAGCTGTCACAGCAGAGAAGCAACCACCCTTTGGAGGTCACCCCCCTAACTTAATTCTTCAGCCTAAGAAGACTCCAAAGCCTCAGCCCGGCCAGTGTTTTGTTTGCAAAGAGCTAGAGCCAGCCCTGCCCAGCCACAGGCTCAGAGCTCCTGACTCTCAGAATCCACAGGAGATACGGAGTATTTGCTTCCTGAAGCTGCTGCCTTGGGTGGAATTTGCCCAGTCATAAACGCCAACCCTAAACTCTTCCTGCCAGCTTCAGTCCCTAACATTTAGAAGTGATTTGTGCATGGTAGCAGGTTGGGAATCCCTCACTGAGCTGTGTGAAAACTACTCAGGTAGGGGACACATGATGGCACCTCGTGTCCTCCTCTCTACGGATGCCACCCACAGTACAAACCCAGGGTGCGGAGACCTGGGTTGGTGACTTCTGCTGGACACACTGGGATCACCAAGGGGCAGCTCTCTCTGGGCCTCTGTCTTTCCCCCTTTATCATCTATTCTTCAGTCAATGCACATCTCACTTCTCTGACTGTGCTGGAAAACACCAACCAGTCTTCCTCATTGGGACCCACGGCACTCACTGTCTCCAGAGATAGGGCCCACACAGTCACCCTGCTGATACCCAAACCACAAGAAAAAGTCAAGCTTTCTAGAGAGCCATACCCCATGCCCGGCCAAAGGCTCTGCATGCAGTAGGAGCCCAAACATCTGTGCTCGAGCAAGGCCAGCTTTGGGAACGGTTTGTCTGCCAAGAGCAGCCTATTCCTGTTTAGTTTGTTTCCTTAAGCAGCATGGACCACACTCCTTAGACTCAGTTTCCTCACTGGTGAAGGGGGCACCCCTGCAGGGCATATAGAAGCTCTCCACTGCTGCCCTATACAGTTCCACAGTGTGTGCCCTTGGCTTGGAGACCCGCTGGATCTTGGGTCCCACGAGATGCGCTCTGTGGCAGCAATGTCCCGAGCACTTTATAACAGAGGGCCTCAGTCTCTCCACCTACAACCTCCCAAAGCACAAGCCCCTGTGCTCTTCTGCTAGGAGTCCTGAGGTCACCCCAGAGATGCCGAAGGCCCAGGCAGGAAGGGCGTCCATTGCTAGGCCACATGGGACAGCAGTGAGTGTTCTCTGTCCTCTCTCTGCGACTCCTTGAACCCAGCTATGACCTTGAGGCTCACTTTCCCAACCAGGGTTGCTGCAGGTTGCCACACTCCTCTCTCCCCCACTCCTGTTTATTCTGTACTTTTTGTCCATGTAATGCTTATTGTTTCCTGGTTCAACAAGTTTTCAGTGTTGATATTTAATACATCTGCTGTTTAAAATCCCTGAAGGGTATTTCTGTTTGTACAAACATGAAAGAAGCCAAATACATGGGCCTTTCAGCTGCCACTTCCATGAGCTAAAGATGAGAACAGGGCCCTTTGTTCAGAGGTACAATAGTACTGTGGTGCTTGCCCTCTTTGCTCTGGGGTCTTTTGGGATGGAGTTGGAATCTCTTAAGACCAAGAGAAGACCCTCATACTTCCTTAGATCACCAGGGTCCTTCGAGACTATCTACATGAAGATAAGCCTACAACTAAACTTGAACCTATGGCCAAATTTCCATTCTTTTCCTTTTTCTACAGTGCTGGGGATTAAACCCAAGGCCTCTTGCATGCCAGGCAAGGGCTCTACCTGTGAGTCACACTCCCAGCCCTGTAGCCAAGTTTCTAAGCCATTCCTGCATGATGATGACATGCACTCTCCAAATTGCCAAATCCTGTCTTACTGTAACTTTCTACAGCAAGGAAAATATGCTCATTGCAAAAAAACAAATTTTGGTCAAGTGGGGTGGTGCATGCCTGCAATTCTGGCACTCCAGAGGCTGAGGCGGGAGGATCGCTGTGAGTTTAAGTTCACCGTGGACTACAAAGTGAGTTCAAGGCCAGCCTGAACTACTCTGTGAGACCCTGTCTCAAAAAATAATAATAATAATTTACAAAGTTAGCATCAAAAATAACTCTCCAGACATCTCCAAAATTCAGGCTTGTAATCCTCTATCAAATAGTTCCTGTACATAATAGTTCTGGGTATAAGGTCTGAGACTAAGTCTAAAAACCAGAGGTTGGAACCTGGCTTTCCCATGCCACCTCTGGGTGCTTAGTATTCTAGAAATGTCACTGTCTTCGGAGAGCACAGCTCCTTCCCTCTCCCACTCTTTATACATAAGTTCTTGCTGGTTGTCCATCACAGGCCTCCCTCCTGTCCATGAGAGTCAGCAGAATGCAACCTTGGGGGATCAGAGAATTCTGCGTGAACCACCAACATGAGCAAGTACTGCAAGTTCCAAAATCCCACACCATGAGCCTCCCCAGGGCCTGGGTGTTGCCTTTCTCCATGTCTCATCTTATCACTGAGAAAAAGTTCTTTTCAAATACACAGAAAAGTACTAAAACCATGAAGAACTCCAATGCAAATCACTAGTAGCATGTAGTGGTTATATTTGTAAGCAATACTCTTTTTTAAAAAATGTAATTGGTACAGAGTCTCACTGTGCAACTCAAACTCATAGCGATCCTCTTATTTTCAGCCTCTCTGGGGCTGGGATTACAGGTGTGCACCACCACACCTGGTCTCAATGGCTGGCTTGGTGTGCCCAGGCACTAGGCCAGCACTACATGTGGTGCAGGGGATTGAACCCGGGTCCTTGTGCTTGCCTAAGCAGGTGCTTTGTACACTGAGCTATCTCACCAGCCCTTGTAGGCAAGACTTTGTAAGGCCAAAGAAAATAGGGAATGCAATTAGCCAAATCCTTACAGTGAAGGGGAAGCTTAGAAATAAATAAATGCACTGATTGTAGAAAAGAGATTGTCCAGCCTTAGCCTGAGTCCATACTGAAAAAAAGAGAAATAATTTTATGACTGATGAAGAGCCAGGTCCCTGGTTGTTGTGTGAATTACAGCCAGAAGTTCTGGAAGAAAATAACACAAAATAAACTTAGGGGAAAATCACAAAAATACTTGCATTATGGACTCTTCTCACAGAAGAACAGGATCTGATGCTCCTTCTGAGTGCATTGGCTCCTCTCAGTAGCTGCAGCTACACTTCTGCTCTTCTATTACATAAGAGCACTGATTCCGAGCTCAGTCTGCAGAGGTGGAGAGATGCAGTACTGAATGAAAACCCTAGGAGTCTGATGGTTCGAGTTCCATAACTGAGAACAATGGGAGATTAAGTGAGGGCATTTGGTCTTCTAGTTTTATGCCATAGCAAAGCGGACAAAGGGACAATGATCTAGGTACAATGATCATAAAAATAATTGGATCATGGGCTTGAACCACAGCTCAGTGGTCAAATGATTGCCTGATCCATCCTAGGGGCTGGGTTTGGTTTGAGCCTCAGCACCACAAGGAATAAAAATAATAATGGCGATGGTAAGACACTGGATGGCTCCCCGAGATGATTGTGACATGCACTAAGTGGAAATGGGGTTGGGGAGTGGGGGCAGAGGGCTGCAGCTAGAAGTCACTGTCTCTGAGGTCATGTAGTACCTCCTGAGCTCATTTGATTTCTTCTACTGCAAACTGAGGAAAGGACAGCACTAAACACTCCTAATTCTGCTGGTGGCTGTCCCTACCCCAAGTGTGTCTCGGTCACTAGGGTACACTCAGATGGGCAATGCATCCCTCATTTCATGAGGCATACACACACACACACACACACACACACACAGGGCAATACTATCAAAAGGAAGCTGCAAAAAATTTCCAGCTGAGTATTTGAGCACCTAGGACCAGAAGAAAAAGAGAACAGGAAGGAGGATAATTAGGTCAGGAAGGAGCTGGGAGGTGCAGGCTTGGAACAAATGTCAGAGAATGGGCGCCTTACGAATGCAGACGGGACGCTGGCCTGAGCAGAGGACATACCCATGACTAGCAAACTGATTGCAGTCACAGTAAGATATTCTTCATTTCCAGGACACGGCTAGTAATACCTCTGCCTCTCATTTGCTGTGCAGATGAACATAATTAATTGTGATGGTCACATGAAAGTTTGTCATAGATGCCAGCAATGGCCAGCTGGGCTTCAGTTTGTAATTAAGAAGTATAGATAAAGATTGGTTGGACTTTCTAGTATATACTATTGGTAGGCAAAATAAGAGGAAAAATTGATCAATTTATCATATGGTGAACTCCAGATCTGAAATGCTATAAAAAACTTACATTCTTTTGTTTTTTCTCTTCTGTAGAATTTGGGCAAGGAAGCCCTTCTTTGTCCTTTGAGGTAAGTTGGGAGAAGAGGCTGGTGTTTATGCAAAAGACAATATTCAGTCCGGAGTCAAAGGGAAGTTCAGACCAGCTACAGCCTCCTCCCCTGCTTACAGTAAGGCTTTGAAATCCCCTGAGAAACTTCCTTAATGATTCTGCCTCAGAAGATTTATCTGATTAACCAGGCAGTCCACACATTCCAGAAGTGTTTCAACCCTTGCTGCCCCTGAGCACAAACCGGAAATGGCGTCCTGTGTCGTTATCCAAATCCAACTCAATAACCATCTCATTGCAGAAGGGCCAAAACAATTTATGACTTCTTCCACCAAGAGGCCTCAGCTAGAGCTGGGACATTTTCTACAACAGGAGAGAAGGACAATGATGACCCAACCCATTGACAGAGAATAGAGTGCTGCTTTTCTTTTATCCACTAGCACAAAGGAGAGGGGGTTTTCTTTTTCTTTTCTTCTTTTTTTTCTTTTTGTTTTGTGTGTGTGTGTGTCTTTTTGAGACAGGGTCTCACTATGCAGTTCAGGCTGGCCTTAAGCTCACTTTGTAGCTCAGGCTGGTCTCGAGCTCACAACAATCCTCCTGCCTCAACCTCCAGAGTGCTGGGATTACAGGCATGCACCACCATGCCTGGCCCTGAGAGGGGGTTTCCTTTGAAACATTTCACAGAGAGATTTGAAATGTGAACCAAGATCTTGCTGCTCTAAGACTTAGCCAAGGAGGAGCTTTCTGCTGAAAAGATTCATCTGTCACCCTCTGTGTGGCCTCCAGACCAGGACAAGCCTTCGCTTAACACCTCAGCACCCTGAGAGAACCAGCCTCCTCTACTCCCGCCAACCCTCCTCTCAGCTCCTCCTGGTGACACCCCAGGACTACTCCCTTGGCACTGAGTCCAGGTAACCCTGGAGCTCTAACCAGGTGAGCCCCCTTCCCCGGTTCCCAGAACTGGGACAGCAAAGTAGGGTAAGAATGTGGGTGGAACTTCTGCGCGGAAAGCCCAGGCCTTGGGAAGTACTCTCTATCTGTTCTGGGAGATACCACATCCCCTAGGGGATCCCTGGCAGGGACCTGAACTCAGTGCACTCAGTTCCAAACCACCACCACCACAACTCACCGAGCGCTGCAGCAGGAGGGGCAGGCAGCGTTCCGGGCCCATTTCAACCATGACTATGTTGGGTCTATATGATCAACCTCGTTTTAGAGGAGGCAACATCCAATCTCAACATGGTCCAAAATTTGGATGAGTTCCATGACTGATTCAGTGAAAGTGACCTGAACCCCAGGCCCTCCTGACCCCAGGCCCCAAGGTTTTCCTGCTTTGGTTAACAGCACACATAGATTCATCTTCTCTTTCTCCTTCATCGCTAAACTTCCCTCCATATGATGGGCCATGGAGACTTCATTTCCTGTCTGCCTCCTCCTCCTCCTCCTCCTCCTCCTTCTCTTCCTCCTCCTCCATTTCCATCTCCCATACTCATTGCTGCTGAATGCCTGTAACTTCCTCCTATCATTTTTTTGATCCTCGTTCTGTAGTCCTCCACTTCAGACTTGACATTCCTTCTACAGTCACTTCCTGACACATACCTGACAATGCTGCTGCCTCATTCAAACCCTTTGCTGGTCCCCCCATAATCAATATCCACATCCTAGCAGTCACTGGGGAGGACCACGGGTGACTTTCCTTGAAAGAGGGACAATTTGTCTCCATTTTGGCTGAGCCCGACCCTATGTGTTCATATATACAGAGCTAGCTAGGAATTTTCAATTGACTTTAAGCAACGCATATCAGCCTACCCAAGGTGCTGGCAGTAGTCTCCGAAGATGGCAGGTTTGTGTCGTGTCCCTGGAAACCCCACCTGCTGCTCCCTAGTGTGAGCCAGGTCGAGACAGGATGAGAAGCCAGTGCCCCACACTGTCAGCTGGGAGCTGGGATCGAGCCTCAAGATAAAGGCTATGACTTCCTGGGGCTTGAAAGATCATGCATCACAGCTAAAGCACTGACCCTAGACATCAGATACCACCTCAGCTGTGCAATGCAGATTGCTCTCTGCATATCTTCCTCTCTGCATACTTCAGAGGTGAATGCAGTACCTCCTATCTAGCCCAGCTCACAGTACTCATGTACTTCCCACCATCCTCTCAGCCACTCGTCCTCAAGCCACGCCTTTCTTGATGAATGAATAAAACCCAGGGTTGGCATTGGGTCAAGGCCTTTGTTCCGGATAGCCATCATCATGGCTGGACTTGGGACTCCTTGACTCCCAATTACTACAGATATGCCTTAGTGTCTTTATTCTCACCATGGGTAGCACTGGGTGTGGTAGATTGGAATTAGCTTGATGGGATTCCAATAACTTACTCATGGGACCACAAATACAAACCTCCCAGACCAGGGCAAAGACCAGGAAGGGCTCTCTATAGTTACTACATGCTAGACATTGCTTTAATTATTTTACATACAAGACAATACATTGTTATATGATATTATTTCCATTTTACTGTAGAGAACATGATCCTTATTCAATAATACATAGGGAGTAACAGGGGGATTTGAACCCCAGAAATGCAATTCCAGAGTCTGTGCCTTCAACCCCACACTGTATGTGTCATCTGGGTTTAATATTCCTTGTAAGAACTGCAAAACCCAGACTGACCTGATCTGACTTTTCTCCTGACCTGAGGCTCCAGCCACGGCCATGAGGAACCACTTCAAGATTTCTTCAGTCTCTGTGCCTGCAGGTTCTGTGCCCTCGGGTTCCTGGCTGCTCCCTCCTCCAGCTCTGTGCCATTGGCTCTGACTCATCTCTGAGTTCAGCGTCATCCTCTCTGGGATCATTGCCTCCCTGGCTGGTGGCAGTAATGCTCTCTGTAAGGTAGCGGTGGCCCATGTGCCATCTGTCACTGCCTCCAAGGGGGACCCTGGCTCCCAAGCACCCAGGGCATTCAGAGGCCGATACATCACAATCACTGGGGCATTCTCCCTGAACGAGAAGTGAAAGTGGCGTGTGATCAGTGACCATTTCCACAGAAGACAGGATGGGAAGAGCTGTAGAGAGAAGAGAAGACCACAGTGCATGGAAGTGTCCAACAGCCAAGATACCCCGAGAGGTCAGGTCTGTTCCCCACAGTCACACAGCTAGCAAATGGCAGAGAAAAGATACAGATCAAATTGTCGTTTACCAGATACCTGCCCCTATCTTTTGTATTTTAACATTACTGAACCTACAATGTATAGAAAAATAGAGCAAGAACTAGCAAGTTCCTAAGCATTATTATTCAAAACAAAAGTTCGTCTGCTGAAAGAACATATTAGGAGAGTGGTTCTCAGCACTAATAAATCAGGAAATGGAATGATAATGCCAAGTCAACGAAACACAAAGGACGATAGATAGGACCCGTAATGTACACATCAGCGAGATGGCTGCTGTAACACAGGTCGCCTTGACTCAGAGAAAGCTTTGGGCAGGTCAGCACTTCCCATATAGCTGAGCCCTCATGCCACAGTCAACAGACTTCTCAGGACCTTTGGCTTAGATACCCTCCCTGTCCTGTCCCCTCCCTTTCCCTGTCACCTGGTTCCTCCTCTCTGGTCATAGCACTTCCTTTTGTCAAGGAACAGACTGGGAAGCCTTCTGCTCCTCCCCGTCTGCTCCTAATCTCTCTTCCGAAATCCCATGTCACAGGATCACCTTCCTCTGTCTTGGCCTCTGCTGTCCTCCAGCTCCCACTCAGGATTCTGGTCACGTCTTATTGGAGTACCGCAGTTTGTTCCTTTGTGGAAAAGTCTCTGCATTTCTCCTCTGGGCTTTGAGTTCTTCCATCTAAAAGGTGGAATTCTTTAAAGTTCTACACACTCTGTTCCCTTTCTTCAGTCTTTCCCGTGACTTTTGCCTCCACAAACAATATAGATATTTCCCAAATCGATGACTTCTCTTCAACCTTCCCCTGAGCTACAGGCTGACATCCCCAAAACCTTTTGTGCAGTACCTCCCCCATACCTGAAGCTCAAACAATCTTAAGAGCTGCGTTCAATGTCTTCCTCTGGCTCTCCCTCCACAGCCCTTCTCTCAGTGACTGTGACCATCCAAAGAGAAAGCTCAGATCTATTCAAAACTGGCCCCTCCTACAGCATCCTGGGCCCCTCTGGTTTCTGTTTCTCTCCTCACCCATCTTGAACTCTTCTTATGGCCTCAGTCCTGTTCTTGGTGCCCAGCCTCTGACCCACATGAGCCCCACACCACCAGCCACCATAATAACTCCTCAACTAAGATCAGAACGCAGCACTCTCAGCCTTTCTAAGTGTCAACTATATCCCTAGAAGGGACCTAAAAGTTTTCAGCTGGAAAGTTCATATTCTCTGTCTGGCTTACTTGGCCACCACCACCTTCTGTATAAACCCTATTTAACCAACCCATGTGCCTCAATGTGGCCCAGAGTATCTGTTCCTTCATTCAGAAAATCTTCCACAGGTCGTCCCTGATGATGACCTGTAGCTATGCCAAATGCTGAAGATATGGGAGAGAGCATGACTTCTGTGTTTAGAATTGGGTGACACACAAAAATAAAAATGAGAGTATTGACCCGGGAAAATATCTGGGTATGGTGGACCTACATCTACGGGCTCCTCAAGGGTAAAGGCAAGTTTGAGACGAGAAGAGACTAGGGAATCTTTGCTGAGGGATCTAATAGTTGAGTGGATGTCTGATGATCAAATATAAATTATCCAGGTAAAATTTTGGAAAGTGAGAGCTGTTAAGACAGAGAGAACATCAAAGGACAGACAGAGAAAAGGAAACTGAGACTGGAGATCATGGGAAAAGGGGCTGCAGACCTCAAGAGAAGGTGAGAACACACCACAGTAGCAGTGTTGCCAGCATGTCACATGAGGTGGATGCTACAATTCCAGTGGACTTAGCAATGGAGAAACTAACTTCAGAAAGCCCTTTGAGAGTGTGCTGTGGATGCAACTGGATCACAGTGGAGAGAGACGCAGGTGCACCACAGGGTGCCAACGCCTGGGACTGCCGCCTGCTGCGCTCCTGTAGAAAGGTAAGATACCACCACATCCCATGCCCTTCTCTCATGCTGGGCCCATTTCCTCCTCTCTTGCTTCTTGTCCTATGTTGCCTGCATCTCCTTCCCAGCTCCTCTTCCTATTAAAATCCTGTTTATCCTTCAAGACTAAGTCTAATACCATCCTAGCGTGAGCTTCCCTGCATTCCTGGCAGTGGAAACAGGTTGTTCAGTACCCGCCACATAGATCTTTGCTGAATTTGCAAACTTCCATCTCACCGATCACAAAGCATTTCCCCAGCAGGGTTTCAGAGGCAGCACTTGCCTCTGTCCTGTGTCTGTTTAGTGGTGCAAATCTGTCTCCTTGACTACCCAGAGTGGTAATGATGAAATAAGCATGAGTCATCCTTGACCCCTGCCCAGTTCCTAGCTCGGTGGATGGTCTACAGCCCCGAGCTGAACTCAGCTGACTGTTCCCTTTCGAGTTGATTTAAGCACATGACATGTAGGCCATGATCCTGGTGCTTGGAGACCAGGATGTTTAGTGGTGTCTGGGACTGCAATGAAGACTCCAAGAATTCACTGAAGTCACGCTGAACTTCTCAAACTACTTCCACCATTTTCCATGCGCTTGACATCAAAGCACCGTATGCCATTCTTAGATGACATCATTTGAAACACATGAGTGAGTATAAAACAACTTTAGGTTTCCAGTGAAACACTCACTCATCTTTGGGGCTCTGAGGCCTGACAAAGCAACCTGTTCATGAAAATCCACCTTGATATTAAGTACTGCACTCCATAAGCTACTTTAGAATTTCTCTCAGGCACGCACTAGGATTCCAATGCGTGCAGCAAGATCCGGGACTTTAATCACTTGCTCTCTGCCAACCTCACCCGTCACTAGGTTTCAAACACTGATCAAGGAGATGGCTAACTCAGTCCTCACTTACATAATATAATCAGGCTGCAAGGTCCATTTGCTTAAGGAAACATTCTGTCTACAGACTGACTTCTGATTAAACCAGGAGTGTATGTGTGCCTGTGGGTGCATATGTGTACATGCGTGCGTATGTCCCTGTGCACAGTGGCACTGTGCCTACTGTTTTCTGCATCGCCTTCTCTAGGATCGTCACTTTTACGCTTGCTGTCTGGGCAGCCACACCTGGTCCACCTCCAGATCCATCTTAGGCCATCATCCTGGGATGAGGATGCTTCTCAGGACTGCTGAGAGCTCAGAGAACAAGGAGCCTAGGTCTCTTCCTCCACCACATCACCTGAGCTTGTCGATAAGCAAGACCAGCAGCAAAAACTATCACCTACCCATAGCTTCTTTGTCACCTGCAAGATACCCGTCCCAAGTGGGAGGAGGAAGATTCATTCCAACAGCTTCCTGGAATGACAGAGCCTTCCTTTGGATCCCAGGCCAATGATCCCGGGAACAGGAGGAAGGCGTTGACAGGTGGGGAAAATGCTGTCCCAGGAGAGGGCATGATGTGGGCCACACGACAGCCCGGCCAGCTATGGGCATGAAGCAGCAAAGGTCCACCTACCTGGTGCAGTGGGGCCTGGTGTGGCCCCTGGAAAGGTAGGCGGAGACTCCCCAAACCTCAAACCTCAGATCCCAAGGAATCCATGTCAACTCTGGGTCTGAGCTGCCAAGGTGCTTTCTGGTTGCCCAAGCACACGTGACCCCCGCCTCCAGGGCAGCCTTCCCCTCCACCCCAGGCTCTGGGACTAGGCCCACCCAACCCCAGCATCTCCTCCTCCGCTGCACACCCAGTTCTGCCCAGCCCTGCCTGTCGCTGCTGTCCCTACCCCCCCCACACACTCATCACCAATTCTGCTGCCCCCTCCCCTTCCACCGCGAAGAGCCTGTCTCTCTGTTCATCTGAAAACAGCTGCCTCGATGTGCCACCGCTCCCTCCTTTATCAGACCTCCCCATCTCGGAGTCCTGTGAGGGGCCCCAAGGTGTGCAGCAGCAGCACCACTAACCTCGACGCTGATGGTGACATTGCGCTGGTGGCAGAGCTTGCTGGGCACTCACCTCACGCTGGGGCCAACGTTGAGTCTTACACTACTAGCTCAAGCCTGCACGGGCCTGTGGCAAAGGCACACAGAGCGCCCTGGCTTGCCCCTCTAACAAGGAGGAAGTGATCGGCGTGGCTGTGATACCAGTGCTCATAGATGATGGATATTTGATACAGAAGAGGCCACCATGGTGTCTGCCGACAGGAAGAAGCCACGCCCCTTCCTTGCAGCAGAGCCACTGCCCGCCCTCACCATCTCCCCCTAGATAAGCGATCCTGAACGCAAGACAAGAGGACTGAAGCAGGGAGCACAGGAAAGCAGCTCACCGGGGCACCTCACACGGTGTCGCGCCTGGGAATCCTGGCACGTGCGTGTGCACACGCCTTGCAGCTGTAGACGTTCTGTATGTCCTGACCTCCATGGGAGAAGGAGGCATGGATCCCAGTCTGGGCTTATTCAGTGTTTGTTCTTAATGCTTTCATACGTCAGAAGGCTTCATAAACTCCAGACTGCGCAGCACCCGGACCTTTGGACCTCAGTTCACAGGTGCATGTCTTCCACCTGTCTCCCACTCATGGACCCCAAACCCAAGACACCGTCATTTCATGGTGACACCGTTTCAGAGCAGAAGGAAAAAAAGACACTTACACCTCACCTATGTTTTATTTTTCCTTAGATAAAGGGTGGGGCCTAGGGAAGAAAGTAATTCTGTCCTGTCTTAGCAGCATCTCCGTTTTATATTAACCCAGTTCATTCTTTTATTGCTGTTTATTTGTGTTTCATTTTGTTTTATTTTGTTTTGTTGTGTGGTGCTGGGTGTTGAGACCAGACAGTGCTTTGGCTGCTACATCACTAGCCCTTTTAGCTTTTTTTTTTTTTAATTTATTTATTTGTATTTTAACTTGAAAAATAGAAACAAAAACAAATAGAAAAAATGACATAAACAGGGTAACATACAACAATACATATGTTACAGATTTTCAAAACATAGATAGCTAATTATATATTTTTTTAAATAAAACAATCCAACACAGATTAGCAGTCCACAATACAAGTGGGTTATCCACAGAAGTTGTTGATTTGAGCCATTCACAGCTCAGTATATTAAGATGACTTTATATACCTCCATTTTTATACTTTTCTGCTGGATGGTTAAGACCGAGTTAAAGCAAGACCTATATAACAAGAAATGTAAGTTTTGTATCAGGTAAGGTCAGTCAGGCACCCTCAGTGTTTATCCTGTAAACTGCTCTTTGTAGATCCCTTGTCAGTGTCAGCCTTGTGGATGAGTCAGGGCCATTGCTTGACCAGTTTGCTCTCTGTGGAAGCCTGAGAGAAAATTTTCTCTCCATGTGACTCTCCTTAGGCACACTATACATCATCGATCACATTCCTCCGTGGTCCCATAATCTCCTTGATCAGAAAGTTTGGGGCACAACTGAGTTCCATGATGTTACAGTACAGGTTCTCCTATGTCCTGAGTATTCACTGACCTTGAAAGACTAGGGCCAAAATGTTGGCTGACCTTGCAGCCTTTCTTTTTCTCCAATTTGGATCTGCGAACTTAGGTTGTTAACCCTCCAGAAGAGAAGCTTATTATTACCCTGCAACATATGCAGTTCGGTTTACCCACACTATTTGTCTAAATATCAGGCATGATAGGCATAACATGGAACATGTATTTTCCATCAAGTATTGAGATACTAATTCTAAGTCCATACAGAATATGAAGAAGAAAAAAAATTTTTTTAAATAAGAATGAACACTTACATATAACCTTTTAACATTTTTATATTGAGCAAAGGTTGGCTGCAGTGGTCTTGAATTTGTGACCCTCCTACCTCAGCCTTTGTGGAGGAAGGATTATAGTTTCTACCCAGCCTTGATCTTTATTCTGGTTGTTGTAGGTGCTGCCCTGTGATCTGTAGCTTTAATGGCACTGAGGTTTGACACACTGCCTCCAACTGAATTAGAAACATCTGGCTAGCAAGATCCATCGTTTCCTCTTCCTGGATGCTATGCTGTGGTTCCAGGGTCTACATGTAGCTTGTCTTACCCTCCTCCAGCCCTTCCTTCTTAATATTCTCCTTTCTAGCCAGTCTGCCAGCTTCCTACTAACTTCCTAACCTCCTTTTGTCAATCCCATCAATGTTCTCTGGGCACAGCTCCTGGGATCCAAGCAATAAAAATGGGCTGGGAGCACCAGCTGGCCCATGGACACGGGGGAATGGCCACAGGACGTCTCAGAGGAGGACCGAAGTGTGCACTTCCTGTGGAACTCAAAGCATTGGCCATGTGGCTGGGCCAGGGAATGTGTCGGAGGAGGCAGAAGAGTGGCTGAAAATTGGTGAGGCAGAGTCTCGACCTTGGAACTGGGGGAACTGCTGAGCAGGGCTGGTGGGAGGACGAGAACACCCCTGCGATGGACTCTCCAGCCTTTGGGGCACCAAAGCACTATTCAGAGTGGGCCTCCACTCCTGCAAGAGTGGATTCTCCCAAAACCTGCAGGCTTTACTGAAAACCAACTGAAGACCGAGCCTCTCCTTAGGCTTTTCCCATCTAGAACCCGTAGGGCAACTAGCAGCACAGTCTGTGGCATGCGTGCTTATTTAGCTTGCAAACCTGTTTCCCTAGAAAATGTTTTTTAAAATAGCTACTAGACTTGACCTTATTATTTTTATGTATTTGTTTCCCTTGGTACAACAAAACAAATGCAAAACAAAGGAGGGCAGTATGAAAATGATTATTTTCACTGTGGACATTGTTTTGGTTAGGTTGACTGCATCTGTCCCAAACCTGAGGAAGTGTACATGGAAATGCTTGTTTCCTGGCACAAGGGCTGGAGAATCCAGAGCCAAGGCTTTGAGCTAGATCCGCAGAAGTTCCAGTGATCCAGAGTTGCTTGCTGGCCATGGAGACGGGGCTGAGGATGACCGCACGCTGACCAGCTCTGGCCTGACCACTGCCCCCTTGGCAAGCAGCTGTGCACTCCGCCACTCTTGAACTTCTATGCCTGCCTGGTTTCAGAGCTCCAGGGCTGGGTAGGGGGCACTTTTAGTTCTGGGTCATGAGTTTCAACTGCAATAAAATATGTGGTAAAGAAGCTGGAGGGAAAGGAAGAGCTCGATCAAACAGCTCATCAAATAGCCCTTAAGGAACCTTCATTTGCATAATACTGTATGGGCTTACAGACATCTGGAGGGACTAAATTTATGGTACCTTTTTTTTTTCCCTTTGACAGAACCAGGGACTGAACTCAGGCCCTTGCGCTTGCCAAGGATGCGCTTATTCCACTGAGCCATCTCCCTGGCCCTTTCATGGTACTTCTTAAAATTGTTTTAGTTATTTATTTATTCATTTGATACAGGGTCTCACTATGCAGCTCAGACTCATAGTGATTCTCCTGCCTCAACCTCCCCAGCACTGGGATTACAGTCGTGTGCCACCATGCCTGGCTCTCGGACTGGCACGGCATGTGGTACCAGGGATTGAACCAGGGTCCTTGAGCTTGCCAGGCAGGTGCTTAGACTGCTGAGCTATCTCCCCAGCCTTTGGATTTCTTTTTTCTTTTTGTATAAACTAAAAATTAACTTGCAAACCTGTTTCCCCAGAAAATGTTTTTTAAAATAGCTACTAGACTTGACCTTATTATTGTTTGGCAGCTCAGTGACCTAGGTCGGATGGTGGAGGGAAAGGTTTGATCACATTGGGTCTACTTTCATGTTTTAGGGGATGTAGATTCTCTCATGTCTGAGAGTTTCTCTTGATGCAGGACAGGGTGATGCAGGTCCCCCACATGCTGATGTGCCTTTGTGTCTTCCCCCATGCCTCCCCTTTGGAGCAGGGGTTCATGCCCCTGTTTTCTGAAGCTGCAGTCATGGTTTTAGGGCCCTAATTCTACTGCTGTCTTCACTTATGATCACCAACATCTCACCCTCATCTTGACTGTGCCCTTGGTCCTCGGACAGATCCACTCTTAGGAAGAGTTGATGGGGAAGCACTTTGAGCCCATTCCTGGCTTGGGTTCCTCCCCAGTGGGGTTTTACCCAGATCCAGTGGGTTAGTGGTCTAGCTGCCCAACACATGCTGCCTTCCCTTCACCAGCCTGCACTTGCTGGTGTTGGCTGTCTCTACCTCCCCAACTCTTGCTTCAACCATGAGACCCTGGGAATGTTCCTTGCAGCCCCAGGTTCCAGGTCCCTGAGACACAGCTCCAGAACCACAGACCCAGTTAGGCTCCGGTCTGCACTTCCTGGTCCATCCAGCCTGGACAAGCCTGAAGCTCACCCTGTTCTGAATGAGGTCTGTGCACAGAGATGGCAGAGGTTCCGTGTCCTGTACTACTGCAGTGCGGTCCCTGTATCAGTGTCACACCATTGCAATCACCTTCTAATTGTTCTCCTCTGGTGTCAACTTTCTTTCTGATGTGTTCAGGCTCTGGTTTCTGACCCACAGCCTGAGCTGACCATGGTGACAGTGTCTCGTGTCTCTTCCTGAGACTCTCAGCTCTTCTCAGGACTGGGGCATTGGCTGGAGGGTGCTCGAGCACCCTACAGATCCAGTGTCCCACTGGGTGCTCTGTGGTATCTGCATCAGTCACTTCCAGCTCTCCGCTGACAGAAGAAAGGGTGCCATGAGACTAAAGGCCTGTGTAGAAAACAAACTAACTTTAAAGCATACATTCATTGCATGTGTGCAGTGCACACGTGTGTGGATTTGGGAATTGCTGTGGTGGAAATGCAAACTCCTAAGGGTCAGGGGAGATAGCTCAGTGGTATAGGCCCCTGCCGGGCAAGCTCAAGGTCCTGAGTGCGATCCCCAGTACAAAAAAAAAAAAAAAAAAGCAGCAAACTTCTTCAGTTCTTTTCAGATGCTGCTAAATAGCACTGTCACATTAACAATTTAGTATTCCTACATGTATTGGTCAGTTCACATTTTTTAGACTGGAAGTCCCCCAAACACCACATGGGAACTGCTGAGACACTGAAGTTCTGTCCTGTGACCCTGACCTGGAGCCGCAGAGTGGAATTCCCCTCTGACAAACCCAAATGGGCCAGAGTCAGCAGGGGTCCCCAACTGTAAGAAAGAACCTGGATCTTTAGGATGTGTGCCTCACACATGCAAAACACTGGGCTCTGTCTACAACCATGCAAAACAACAAGGATAATTAATTCTTAATAAAATGGTCCATGATACTCAAAAATCAATGCAATGGGCCAGCCAAAGAGCTAAGTGGATTTTTTTTCATTGATTACTCTTTATAAAAAAATAAAAAAAAAAACTTTTATTTGAGAGACAATATGGTAATAATTGGTATGTCATGACAAGCAGTATGTACTTAGAAGACCAGAATGACAGGCATTCCAAGTGTGACCCTTCTATTACACATTGCTATCTTCAGTGCAGTTGCTTGGTTCACAGGTATCAGCATGTATAATTAGTTAGGGTGAGAATCCTACCAATTAACTGCTAGTTTCACAAACCTGCTGTTTCTCAGGATCACTGCCTTACCCATCTTGTGTGTCTAAATGTATGGCTTTGCCCCTGTGGCGTTTCCCACCCTTTCTCCTTGCCCTTTCCCTGTTATCCAATCCTCAAGTTCTCATTTTTCTAGCTCAGTGAATTAAAGTGCCTGCAAGGAGGTTCAGGGGCTGGGGGTTCAATCCCCAGCTCCACATGCCTTTCCAGACCTACCCTTAAGGCAGCCTGAGCAAAGCAAAAGAAAAAAACAAAAAACACCTTCTCAACTTTAGATTGGGCAGGGTGGCACACACCTGTAATCCCAGCTCTTGGGAGGCTGTAAACGGGCAGATCACTGTGAGTCCGATCTAGTAGTGAGACCCTGAACCCCCTGTAGATGCTTTCCTAAAATATAAAAAAAAAGAAAAAGAAAAAACAAAGAAAAACGTGAATCAGAACCCTGAGCAAGCATCAGTCACATCTGCCTGGACAACTCTTACCAAGTAAACATAAACAAGTGTCACTGAGGATGTAGGGAAAGCGGGACCCTTTACACCTTGGATAGGAAAGGGCATGGCTTGGCCACTGTGGGAGACAGCCTGGAGGCTCCTCAGAAACTAAAAAACAAAGCTGCTATGTGACCTGGTGTCTCCCCATCTGAATCTGCATACCACAGAGCGGACACAGAGTCTACAGAAGCCTGTGTCCATGGCAGCATGGTCATAACAGCACTGGCGGGGCCAGCAATATAGCGCAGAGGTCTAAAGCCCCTGCTTAGGCAAGCTTAGGCAGGTGCACGGGACCACGGTTCAATTCCTAACACCACATGTCATGCCAGCCCTGTCCTCAGGGCAGGCTGAGCCAGTCAGGAAAATAAAATAATAATAATAATAATAGCACTGGCAGGAAAATGCCTCCATGGCCCTCAGTGGGGACTTAAGAAGATGGGGAACACACATACGATGGAAGGTCTTAAAATAAGTTTCCACTGAAGGTGAGAGCATAAGCACCCTAAAGCCTGCATGTTAATGAAATCAGTTATGGAAATGCCAGCACTTCATGCTTTAGCTGTGGAAATTCATAGCATCAAGGACAGAATGGCAGCTTCTGGCCAGAGGCGGGGAGTGGACAGCAGAGTTCCAGGGCAGCGAGAGCACTGAGTGCAGGCCTGCTCCAGAAATCCACGCTGTGCACCTGAACATCGGCTGAGAGGGGGGAGCTCGCAGGGAGTGTTCCTGCCCCACTAAAGGAAGAGTATTTAAAAAATAAGAAGGAATGTGCAGCAATTCCATAGAAGTGACCATCGGAGAGGCAGTGCTTGTCACTCCAAATTTTTGTCTAGCTGCCAGCTCCTGTAAGCAATGGCTTAGAGCTTATGCCAGCGCTCACCTCCTAGCTCAACAATAATGGAATCCTGATAATGCCAGCCTCTGGCAAGGCGACCAGCAACCGAGCCTGTAGACACTGACCCAGGAATACACACTGTAGAAACAACATGGCATGGTAGCCTATGGTAAGTCCAGACTCACACTTGCCATAGCAATTGTGCTCCTGAGCACTTACCCCAGAGATAGGAGTTGTGTCTTCTCTCTCTGTCTGTCTCTCTCTGTCTCTCTGCCTCTGTCTCTCTTCTTCTTCTCTCTCTCTTTCTCATACACACACACACACACACATACACACACACACACAAACTGTGCACAGATGTTCTTAGTGCAAAACTGGGAAAAGAATCCCCTTTAGTGCTTACACAGTGAAGAAGACTGTGGTACGTCTACGTCATGGAACACTACTCAGCACTTAACAGGAACAATGGCGATAGCCAACAACATGGTGAGACCCCCAGAGAATTATACTGAATAGAAGAAAAGCCAGTCTCAGAAAACTGCACCCTATCCCAGCACTCGGGAGGCTGAGGCAGGAGGATTGTTGTGAGTTCGAGACCATCCTGAGCTACAAAGTGAGCTTAAAGCCAGCCTGAACTGCATAGCGAGACCCTGTCTCAAAAAGACAAAAAAAAAAAAAGAAAACTGCACCCTGTGTGATTCTTGATGCTCTGTCGAGGACAAAACTGTAATGTAGGAGGAGCCACCCAGGTTCAGGGTAGAAGGAAATCTGTGGTTCTGAGGGGGCTGTAAGAAGGGTGAGCATCTCTGTAGCTGAAAGAGTTCTGGGCTCTGATAATGAAGATGAATGCATGATCAACACAGAATGCAACCAGAAGAAAGCCCTCCTGGTGCCCACAAAACTCAGTTTTGGTTGCATCATAAGAGAGCCTCTTATTTGAGCAGAACAGGAAGAGAATCTCCCTTATTTGCCCCTCTGCCCACACCATGCACCCTGTTGCCTGCACATGCAGCTTGTCCCTGGTCTCCCCAGGCTGGCCGTGTGACTTCAGGGAAATCCTTCTGTATATCTCAGTTTATCTCTCTCTAGAATGGAGATAAAAATGGTTCCAATTTTGGACAGTAATCTGAGGAAGAGAGGCCCATGGGGAGCCACGCACCTTCCACCCTCTGCCACACGATGTGCAAAGAGCCACCCAGTGATTGGATGGACACTACTCAGCAGTTAGCAGGAACAAACAATTGTGACAGGCAACAACACGGTGAGACTCCCAGGGAACTATACTGCGAAGAAGAAAAGCCAGTCTCAGAAGACTGCGCCCTGTGTGAGTCTTGATGCTCTGTCAAGGACAAAACTGTAATGTAGGAGGAGCCACCCAGGTTTGGGTTAGTTAACAGGAACAAACAATTGCCATGGACCAGCCTAGGAAGTGGAGAGCCAACCAGCTCAGAAAGGATGTGCCCGCCTTGTGGGTGTGAGGGTGTCAACAGGACGCTGAATTCTTTCTATTTCCTCCCATTTCATCCTCAGTCCTCTGAAATACACAAAACTACAGCCAATAGCCATTTGTTTGAGACAGTTTTCTTTGAAATAAATAAGACTACATTGGAAAATCAGAAGAAGAAGGAGAAGAGAGAAGAAAGAAGAAGAAGGAGGAGGAGGAGAAGGAGGAGAAGGAGAAGGAGAGGAAGAAGAAGATTCAATATAATGGCTCATTGAGCTACATCTCCAGACCTATTTTTATGTTTGAGACAAAGCATCGCGGGCTGGTGAGATAGGTCAGCAGACTAAGCACCTGCTTAGGCAAGCACAGGAGCAAGGCCTCAATTCCCGGCAACACGTGTAGCCCCAGCCCTGCCCCCGGGCACACTGAGCCGGCTCCTGGGACCAGGCGTGATGGTGTACCCCTGTAACCCCAGCACTGGGGAGGCTGAAAACAGGAGGCTCGTGACAAGTCTGGGCTGCATAGTGAGACCCTGTGCCAAATACATAAAAATAAATAAATAGACACAGCATCTCAGGACATCACTAAGTTGCCTAGACTAGATGCAAATTTACCATCCTCCTGCCTCAGCCCCACAAGATGTTGGGATCCCAGTGCACCTCCAGCCCAGCTCTCTCTGTTTTGTTCCTTGAGTCACACTTTTTGGCTCCTGTGACACTCTCTTTGTATCACTCCCCTTGTACTTGGATTCATCTGATGATGGTGTCCATATTCCGTAGTTTCTCTCCATCACATCTGTATTTCCTAATTTCTCTTGGTAACTTGTGCGCTTCTCGGAGGCAGCCACTTGAGCTCCTTCCTTTCTTCAGGCACCCGAGCATCTGCCCTATTCTTCACATGCCTCGGGGTCATCAGGCACCACGCTCTTCTCGCCGGCACAACCCGGTATCCAGTTCCATCCTGTCAATTTGTGCTTCCGGCCCTTCTCACACAGCCTGGTAGGTGTTCAAATATTTTGAGGATGGGTGGGTGAGGAAACGAGCCTTCTTCCGGGGGCATGCACACTATCTTTAAACAAAAGGAACGGAGCGTGGGATGAAGTCGACTCTCCTACTCTTCTGGCACGACGAGAAACACCTGTCACATGCAGACTCCTGGAAAGGTGCTTTCTGCTTGCATCCCTGGGACAATGCCCTTGCAGGACGGGAGCTTCTCCTGCACAGAGGTAGAGAATTACTGAAGAGCCTCAAGAAATCTACATTTTTTTTCCTCTGGAAAACATCACGTATGAGACATCCCTATGCTCGGAAACATATAAAGACGTCTGTGTTCTAGAATAATCCCTGGGTTTCTCCTCCCTAAATGTCTCAAGCTAAATTCTCTCCTTCTGAACTTCAAATGACTTTTGGGTTTGTCTGGGAGTAAGTCCAGGTAAAGGTTTGTTTGGGGGGAAAAAGCCAGGAGGACCCCCTCCTCCAGAACACACTGCAGCATCCGATTCCTTTGCAGTTTTCCTGAAAAGTTTTCCTCACAGCACTACTGCCAACATGTCAAGCGTGGTTTTTGCAACTCTCTCCTTGGGCTTTGTTTGCTGACTGCCACAGGAAATAGTTTGAATTTTTTTACTTACCATTTACAAATTCAAAGGTACAAGTGATACAAAACTAAAAGGCTGGAAAGAACCACCACCCCAAGAAGATGTCCTCCTCTTCCTTCTCCTGTGCCCTGAAGGCCCATCTTTTCCCTAGAGCCCAGAGCCTCAGACCTGCTGGGCAAGCACTGTGCCCCTGGGCCCCAGCCACGATGAGGTACACAGGCCTCCTCTGCCATGTGCTCTGTCATTGTATTCTGGGCCACTACAGGTCCAAAGCAGCAGGGCCAGGAAACCGTGGCCTGTAACCTCAGGACCCCTGAGTCAAAAATCAGTTCTTCTTTCCAAGCGAGATGTGTCAGGTCTTTTGCCAAAATCACAGAAAAGTGACAACTCACAGCAACACAGCATCTCACAGTAAGGCTTCCAATACTGAAGTGAGTCTGCAGAGAAGCCCAGGAGCTTCCTTGCCCAGCGTTGGCCCCCAGAGGACGCTGGCTCCAACCTCTTCCTGAACTCTCAAATCAGGGTCACCTGGGTTCTGTAAAAATTGCTGCTTCCAGTGTCTTGTTCCTAAGACTGGAGGTCTTCGGGTGGGGGTTCTGGCTTCCTGCTGCTTCCACCGAGCAGCCAGGGTGAGGGGCTAAAGATTGTGACCTGGGAACTCAAGACCCCAAGGGAGGCTGCAGCACCCAGAAGAGCTGAATCGCAGCCTGTATTCACAGGCCCCCAGTGCTCCCAGCAACCAGTGAGGACTGCATGATTTCCCATGATGCCTTGATGCTGTAGCGCCTGCAGGGCCTGGGACCTCCACGGCCAGGATCTAAACTATTTAAGATTGCTTTGTCACTGGAGCCCAAGGGTTGGCATGGGAGGCTCAGTCTGGATCATACTGCCGACCTCCTGATTCAGGAATCACCTTTCTCCTGAGAAACAGTCCAGACCTCAACAGCTGACACCACAGAGGCCTGCAGAATCCACCTTGCTAAGGGCAGCACGTTCCTGGATGACTCTTAACCTCCATAGGAGTCTGAGAACCACCCATGCATGACTTCTTCCCTGTGTTGGAATCATTTTCTCCTTGAAAAGCAGCCAGCACCTCCAGGCAGACTGCATTTAGCCTAAATCAGCCTAGAGAACCCCTATTACTCGCTAAAGAAAAATAAATGATCGCCTCCTCCACTCTCTGAATTACTGAAGTCTGGCTGCAAATCTCCATCTCCTGGCTCAGGTTTCCCGAGAGGGACTCCTGACTTTGTTTCTCTCTGCACCCTCTTGGCCTCCTTGCCGTCACCCAGGAGCCTCCCAGAGCAGCTCTGCTCTGCAAGGAAGGCAGCCCAGCCACCAAGGAGCCCCAGAGTGCCAATAGCAATTGCTGGTTCTACTGTGAATTCCCTGTATATTTTGCTAAGGCAGCCAGAGGCAGCGATTCTCTTCCAGCAAAGCTGTACATCCAGTTAGCTTGGCATTCAGCTTCTGCTCAACCCCAGTGCCTGTGTGCCTTCCCCGGGGCCACCTGAGACGCCAGTCCCTTGCTGCTTTCACAAGTATTTGTTGAGCTGACGTGTGGGACTTACCCTCTAACCCACATAGTGTGTGCTTCAGCATAGCCTCCTCTGCCAATGGTTTCAGCCAACAGAACACAGTCCTGGATTCAGACCATCAGCAAAACCCAGATTCAAGACTGAGCTGTGCTAACTTTGCTGTCAGGGCTTCAGCAAACGCCTTAGTTTCAGAAGCTTATTTTGCATCTGTAAAATGGGTGTGGTACTAGCACCTACATTGGGAGGATTCAATAAAATAATATGATACAAAAAGCATCTAGTAGCCGGGCGTGGTGGCGCAGGCCTGCAAGCCCAGCACTTGGGAGGCTGAGGCAGGAGGATTGTTGTGAGTTCAAGACCAGCCTGAGCTACAAAGTGAGCTTAAGGCCAGCCTGAACTGCATAGTGAGACCCTGTCTCAAAAAGACAAAAAAAAAAAGCATCTAGTAAAGTATAAAGCTGTTGATGTGGGCTATAAGTGAAGGCATCACAAGGACTGAGGAACCTCTAACCACAAATCTCACCTGTTCTGCTTGCCACCCCCACCTAAAAAGTAAGTCGCGGTCCTAAAGTCCTCTGAAAAACAAAACCGGTGCCCTCTGCTACCATCTTAGACCACATTAGTTTATTTCCAGATGGAGTTGCTGCCTCCCGTCAAGAATAGGAAGGAAAACCCCATATGAAAACCAGTGAGACCGAAACTCTGGATGGTTCTCTAGAAAACAACTGCAAGGCAACCAAGAAAACTGGAACATGTCAAAGACCGCAGCTTCTCACTGCAAGAGGAACTTTTTAAAGTTGCTGTGGTTGCTGGAATTGTGTAGAGCCAGGGCCCACCACGTGGGGTGCGTGTGTGAGAAGTAGGAGGCAGTAGATCCCCACCCATGAGTCCTCTCTAGTCTCGCTGTCCCTAGAGCCCTCAAGGGGCTGGGGCACAGCTCAGGGGTGAGTGTCTGTTGTGCCTCCAAGAGTCCCCAGTGCAGCTCCATTACAGAAAACAATAAGAATAAAAATACCTTATAAATTCAGTGTTACAGATCCTCCCAGGAGAGGCTGGCTGATCTCCAAGATGGAAATAATAACACACTCCACGTCCCAAGCCCACGTACTCTTCCCTACCCCCCAACCCTATTCTAGTCTGTCCCTTTATTTTTTTTTTTTTTTTTTTTTTTTTTTTTTTTTTTTTTTTTTTTTTTTTTTTTTTTTTTTTTTTTTTTTTTTTTTTGTCTTTTTGAGACAGGATCTCACTATGCAGTTCAGGCTGGCCTTAAGCTCACTTTGTAGCTCAGGCTGGTCTCGAACTCACAACAATCCTCCTGCCTCAGCCTCCCAAGTGCTGGGATTACAGGCATGCGCCACCATAGTCTGTCCCTTTAAATCTTAAGGACTTATATAGGAGCAATCTCAAAAATCAGGAGCTGGGCCAGCGAGATAGCTCAGCAGGCTAAGCATCTGCTTAGGCAAGCTCAGGGACTGGGGTTTGATCCCTGGCACCACATACTGTGCCTGCCCTCCCTGGGCACAGTGAGCCAGCCACTGAGACTGGGCATCGTGGCGCATGCCTGTAATACCAGCACTGGGGAGGCTGAAAGCAGAAGGGTCACTACTAGTTCAAGATGCATAGTGAGACCCTGTACTAAACACATTTAAAAAGAGAAAAGAAAAAAGAACAGGACCCCACATCAGGTTCCTAAAGGCCGAGACACACTTGGTAATTTCCCTCCTAGTCCTCTGCACACCTCTAGGTGACTTCCCTGACAGAACCTTTGCTCACTAGCATGATTTAAAAATCAGAGAGGCTGAGGATTTTAAAACACACCTACTTTCCCAAAAGACCGCCCATAGCCCCAGACTCAAGCAGACAGACAGGCAAGCCCATTAAGGATTGAAAACATTCAAAGACTCCAGTAACAAACACCTAGTATTTATTAATAAATTAGTACATTTGAAGGCATTTTTCTGATATCAGTCGCTCACCACTGCCCACAAACCCTGCTGGCACAAAGGGAGGCCACACCACCTTTGTTTTAGAACCTGGCCACTGAGGATTAGAGGATAGGTTTATAAGGACGCAGAGTTGCAAATATATCAGACAAGAGTTCTTACAGCTGCAGCCATTTTTAATTATAGTGATTGATGGAGGAAACCCAACAAGACCAAAGCCTGAGGACAGACTGAACCTATTGACTATGTTTGTATAAAAAACAAGACATCTCTGAAAGCAAAAGCTGGGCAAATGCTATGGAAAACATGCCCCTGGCACTCAATTTGGGCTTTCCAAAGTGCAGCGATGTATTCCAGAACAACTCAATCCCTAAAAGATGAAGTTCAGGTTCTTTGGTGGCCTGGATGGTAAGCCATTGAAACAGCAAGTCCTGACGGCTTGAGGATATCATTTTCTCCAGGCCAGAGCGTGTTAGCGTGTGAGGAGGAGCGCAAGCAATCAGGCATTCTACACCATGTGCAGGCGAAAACCATCCGTTCTGTCTGCAATCGTGTGGTCAAGTTTCAGCCACGAATATGAAGGGTGCAACACGGAATATCCCGAAGATAATTCAAGGTCTGATTGCATTACAGTAACTCAACAGGATCTCGGGTCTCCTTAATCCCTAAGAACATCTGTGAAGGACAAACAATAATAAAAATAGCAGTAATATTTTTGTTTTTAAAAAAATGTAGACATGGTGTTGAAAGACATGAAGACTGCTTATAGAGCCGACAAGATGCGGTTACACTTTAAGAAGAACGTCACAATCCAGTGTGCAGGAAAAGTCACACTGCATTTATGGTCAGTTACATGAATTTAAAGTGCACAGAACAATTTGGAAAACACATAAGGAGGCAAAAAATGGAGAAACTGGAACTTATAAAAATTTACTGGTGGGTATTCTGCAATAGTTACACTTTGCAAAGGGTTTATAAACTAACTTCCCAGAGGATTTTTTAAAACGAAGAAAAACAAACAAAAACAAAAAAGGTGGGAGAAGAACAAACTCATACACTGGCCATAAACTGTTAAACACACACATACACCAGATCCAGAAGCGAGAAACCAAACAAAACCACCCGCCAGAGTCAGCGTGCAGAGCACAGTGCTGGCGTGTTCTACAACAGGTCCGGAAGATGGCTGTACACGGAGTCCAGGAGGGTCTGGCTGGCCTCTTGGCTCTTGACCCCAACGATCTCAAACAGCCGGTCCAGCTTGTCCTCGGCCTGGGGGATCTCTTCAATCACCCGCAGCTCCTCGGGGTTCAGGATGTGCAGCATGTCATCAAAGATGGGCTGCAAGTCACAGGGGTCCAGGCGCACCTGCCGCAGGACCGTGTCCTTCTTCTCTGTGGAGACCAAAGGGGGAGGGAGGAGGGGACTGGGACCCTGCTACTGCAGGTAGGGAATGCCCAGAGCATGAAGCCCCCTCTCCCCAGCCTCCCAGATCCCATGTGTTTCCGGCACTCTTGTCTGCCACAGCACGGATGGATGGCTTGGGAATTTGCACTGGTATTGCACATAGCAAGAGCAGCCTCTTAGGAGTCAGCCAGTGACCCACCAAGATGGGTAGCAGGTGTGTCATTATGGTGACACATAAACACCTAGACTTCAATGACTTCTGAAACTCAGAGAAATGCTGTGATACCTCTGCAATATATCCACTAAACAAAGCTATCCATGGCCCCAACCTGTGACTACATGACCAAAGTCCCAAACTACACCAGCCTGCTGGTCGCACTTAGAAACACTTTCAACTCTAAAGGAATAAAAGCACAAAAGCCAGAAAACACTGCTTTACACTGGGGTGAGGAACTATAACTTTCCCTATGCTATCTGTAATGACAATATATTTGATTTTTACATAAACAATAGGATAGCATAAATATGTAAACTGGTTATAAGATATTTTATAAATATATGCATAAAATAGAACTCTTCTTTCTAATATCTAAATGGAATAGTCCCCAATCTAGGTACTAACAAAAGTCTGTCATCAAAACAGTGTGTTGCCAGGCATGGTGGCGCATGCCTGTAATCCCAGCACTTGGGAGGCTGAGGCAGGAGGATTATTGTGAGTTCAAGACCAGCCTGAGCTACAAAGTGAGCTTAAGGCCAGCCTGAACTGCATAGTGAGACCCTGTCTCAAAAAGACAAAAAAAAAAAAGTGTGTCTCCTCACTCCCAACCTATTACCCCAGGCAAAAGTGGCAAATTATTTACCAAAAAGAAAACCCAGGAGGCGTGAAACACTATTTTCAACCTAACGGCATGACCATTAGAATCCGTAAGTCAGGAAAATTGTCCTCTCAATTCTTAAGACCAGTTATATTTTAAATCTTTGGATCCAAGGCTGGTAAATAATTTTCAAAAAACCTGCTGGACTACATTTCCTGCCTCTCAGAGAAACTCCCCTGCTAGCACTGTGAGGAGAAAGGTGACCTTGCAGGCGTGGCAGCTGTCAAGTTTCCTAGGCGTGTCCACCTAGGCCAGTGACACAGTCCTCCCTGGCCAGGGTCATCTCAGGGCCCGGGACAGGCTGTCCAGGACGGGTCACCGGGGCGGCCCGGCTGCAGTGAGACTGGGTGCTCCGGAGGCTACAGCCTGCCGCTCCTACCTTTGGTAATGAAGGAGCCCGTCCTGCTGAGCGCCGAGGACCCGCTGGATGTGGAGTCGCAACGGAGCAGGGGCTCGGACTCGTCCACGAAGAAGCCCTTATTCTTGTCCAGGGGTGATGGCTCCACCGTGAGGAGCGTGGCATTTTCCAGTTTCCCACCGGGGCCGGGGTTTGGGCTGGCAGGGCTGGGGCTCATTGGAAGGGCCAGTTTGTCTGCTTCCAGCTGCGGGAGGCAGAAAGCATTTGAAAGGTAATCAATATATACATACATCAGAAGTTACACAGGGATGAGTCTCCCACTCTGATTGTCTGCAGCATTCACCAAGCTTCAGCCATGTGTAGGGGCACATGCCCATCCAATCCTGGCACTTGGGAGGCTAAGGCAGGAGGGCCACAAGTTTCAGATGATGTAGTAAGATCAAGCTACCTAGCCTTGGCTGTGTAATGAGTTCAAGGACAGCTTGAACTACAAAGCAAAGCCCTGTCTCAAGTTAATTAAATAAATAAATAAGCTTCAAAAAAATACACATGGACATCGGTTTATTAAAAATTAGAAGCTTGGCATGATACACTTAGAGTTCTACCTTCTCGGAAGACTGAAACAGGAAGACTGTGATTTTGAAGGCTGAGGTCAAACACCAGTGCCCCTCAAATTAATACTAATTAGTCTTGAGAAAGAAAACAACTGAGGACGGCCAAATAGCTCAGCAGATTAAAAATGCCCACAAGCAGGCACAGGGGCTGGGGGTTTGATCCCTGGGCCTGGTGTGCCGGCCCCGTCCCTAGGGCGTGCTGAGATGGCAACTGGGACTGGGCATGGTGGTGCACACTTCTGCAATCCCAGCTCTTGGGAGGTTGTAAACAGGTAGATCACTATGAGTCTGATCTAGTAGTGAGACCCTGAACACCCTGTAGACCCTTCCCTAAAGTACAAAAAAAAAAGGAAAGAAAGGAGAGAGAAAGAAAGAAAGAGAGAGAGAGAGAAAGAGAGAAAGAGAGAGAAAGAAAGAAAGAAAGAAAGAAAGAAAGAAAGAAAGAAAGAAAGAAAGAAAGAAAGAAAGAAAGAAAGAAAGAAAGAAAGGAACAATGGAAAGCATGCACTCTAAGTTGTTACCAGAGAGCATGAAGCTGGACACAGCTGTGAAGAGAAAGAACCCTGAGGTAAAATACAATTCTGTAGGCCTAGAAGGGGCTGAGGTACTATTTTGTAGAGTCCCCTCTGTAGGAGCTGAGTTGTGCCACCACACCTCAGTCAATGTCCTTACCCTAGGTTTTCCCACTGGGACTCCTTTTTGGGGGCAGAGTCACTAAAGAGTTCACTGGCCCTGCAGCAAGCTGGCTGCTCCCCAGGAGCCTGAGACACCGACTCTGCACAGTGAAGCCCTGAGGGCGCAGTGAGAAGGCACCGTTTGCCTTCTGGGTGGCAGGCTAGGAAGACAGCACCCTGTCTGCACCACAAGCAGGAAGTGAGCGCAGGGTCAGTCCCCAGCCGTCCTCGGTGTTGTGTCTGGCACAGTCTGTCTTCCTCCTCTACAGAGCCAGAGACCAGAGCCCTGGGAGGCGAGTGGCTTCTGAGGCAAGGACACTGGGAGGAACAGGACTAAGGTGGCTCCTGCTCGCCAGATTCCCGACTACCACCATTCCAAATTAGCTCTGGGAAAGGTGCTACCAGGATGGGAACAGAGGGACCCAGGTGGAATTGGGCGTCTCAGCCTAAGGCACTGTTGGGTGGCAGCAAGAGGGACAATAAATGACAAGAAAGCAAAGAAAGGGGTCAGTTGAGGTGGGGAGAGTGAGCTCTACCTCAGGCTGGTGGGGCTGTGAAGTGTGGCCATGGGACCTGATACGCACCTCCAAATTCCTAATTCAATTTCACCCTCCCTGAAAAGCCACTCATGCCAACACACCTTTGTTATGCACTCAGGGGGACAAAGGGTGCTTGTCTACACTGGCTCTCAGGGACATGACATTGGAAGACAGGTCCGTCCACACAGTGCAGTGTTCTGGCTTAAAAAAGAACTTCCCACCCACGAATCACATGCCACAGACTGAGACGTCCACCCACCTATTTCCTGAACTCATTTTAAAACTTTACATCTAATTTCAATCCCACCCCCACCATTTTGGCAAAAGGGTTTATCAGTGGAATCAACACATGATTTCCAGCACAATTTGCAAAGACAAATGTGGCCCTAAGGCTCCCCTGGGGTTAATGGGTCGGGTACCAGGGAATGGTCCTGTGGATGCCTTCGCAGACCACAGGACAATCCTCTGCCTGGTAGTAAGCATCTATCCCTTGTTTTGTGCAACAGGAGCTGCTTGTATTCTCATCTGTGTAAAAGTTATCTATATCCTCAAGAAAAAACAGATGGAGCTCACTAAACCTGTAGTAGGTACAGTGTCACCTGTGACATATCCGGACAGAAAACAGCCTCTGTGGCAGGTAGGACCAAGTTTGTTATTAATTATGAAAGCTCATGGGTCAGTCTTCAGGGCTTATGGCAAATGAAGACCAGCAACAGCGAGATTTAGAAATGAAAACACATGCAACTTAACCAGAAAGCCCAATTGTCACAGAAAGAGTGTCCATCTTCACTAAAAAGCTTCAAGCAGAAACTCAAAGTAATGGAGTAGTGGCACACTCAGGAGGCTAAGGCTGGAGGATTGCCAAAAGTTCAAGGCCAGCCAGGCGTGATGGTGCATGCCCATAATCCCAGCACTCGGGAGGCTGAGGCAGGAGGATTGTTGCGAGTTTGAGACCAGCCTGAGCTACAAAGTGAGCTTAAGGCCAGCCTGAACTGCACAGTAAGACCCGGTCTCAAAAAGACAAAAAAAAGGAAAAAAGTTCAAAGCCAGCCCGAACTACATAGTGAGATTCTATCTGAAGAAACCAAAATTAATTAGTTTAAAAAAAAAAAATGCTTTAAACAGAAACAATGAAATAGTCACAAAAT